>JABBWB010000181.1:0-84577 GCA_016628085.1 Suillus occidentalis | reverse complement strand
CAATCCCACCGACCTCGATGAGGCCGTCTCTTTGCGCAATGAAGCGCTGCGCCTGTGCCCTGTTCCTCGTGGTATCTCATGGGCCATCCTAGATCTCGCTTTCGCGGCTCGTTTCAGCGAATGCAGTGACAAAGATGACAACACCCGAGCTATTAGCCTCTGTCGCGAGGCAGTGACGTTGCGCCCACCTGGGCATCCACATCGTGCCACCACGCTTAGTAACATTGCCGCCACGGTTGGCAACATTGCCATGGTCATGTTCAGACGTGGCGAATTGTATGACATCGAGGTTCTTAACGAGGCCATTGATCAGCATCGCGGATTCCTTCAGGTACTGGAGCTTGACCATCCAGAGCGCCATGTAACTCTTTTCAATTTGAGCTCGGTGCTCTGCTCTCGTTTCACGCACACTCGGAAGAATGAAGATATCGAGGAGGCCATTGATCTCTGCCAACAATCGCTGGAGGCTTTGCCTTCACTGTACCCAGGACAGGTATTTCAGCTACGTGTGGCTGAAAGAAGCCTATTTGTCTCGTTACCGAGTGCAACTCAACCCTCCTGATTTATCGCTTGCTGTAGAGAACTTCAGACTCGCATCGGGATATCCTACTCAAGGCTTTCCAAATCGCATTGAGATCGCCTTGAACTAGGGTTGCTGCAGCTGAGAGTCATCAACACGACTCTGCCCTCGAAGCATACCTAGTATGCTTCGAGCTTTTCGACAACCATGTGATGACGCGATCGTCGATCATTGCACGGCGCGAGGCTGCAACCGCTTTTCATCGTACACAATCGCTTCCTGTAGATGCAGCTTCATGTGCCATACGTCGTAGCAATTTACCTGCAGGCAGTCGAGCTCATGGAGCAAGGCCGTGGCCAGCAGTGGTCACTGGTATCGCGACTCAGGACACCACTCGAATATATCGAGTCCACGAGTCCCGAACTAGCTCGCAAAGTTCTCAGAGCTTAACAGATGTCTTGCTGGTGCTCAGGGTTCTGCAGGCAGCACAGATAGAGCTGCTGCTGATTGTGCAGCAACAGAGTATAGGAAACTTACGGGGCAATGGGAAGCTGCAATGGTTGAGATCCGTAATATCCAAGGGTTCTCGCGGTTCCTGCTCCCACCTGCATACGAAGACCTGCAGGCTGCAGCGCGTCATGGCCCAGTCATCATCCCCATTGCCAGTCAATACTCATGCGGTGCCATCATTGTCCCGACGTCAGGAGAGCCACATCATGTCCCTTTGCCGTCTATCGCTCTCGCTGATCTCAACAATCTCAAGGAAGGTTTCACCAGGGCAATACGAAACGCATCACGGATGAAACCAACGCAGCCAAGGAATGAACTAATAGTTCTCTTGCGGATAGTGTGGAATGAGATCATGTTACCCGTCGTAAACGTACTCGAGAACGTCCTCAAACTAAATTGCCGCTCTCGAATCTGGCTGTGTCCGACTGCGGCTTTCACGTCCATTCCTCTCCATGCAGCAAACCCATTTCTAATAAAGGCAGATCACTCGAAGGAGCCGTGCCTAGAGGATCTCTATGTCTGTTCTTACACGCCGACACTTTCAGCTCTGGTTAGGTCTAGACAGACGATGAAGAAACGTGTCACTCCGTCCTTCGTGACGATCGGACAAGGTCAGCCGGGTGCAGGGAAAGGCAAGGCGCTGTCGGCTGTCGACAGCGAGCTCGAGCTTGTCCATAAGCTCGTCCCTGCGACGGCCAGCCATACCACTATTTCTGGCAACGCAGCCACACGCGCGGGTGCACTCAAAGCTTTGGAAACGAACACCTGGGTGCACCTCGCTTGTCACGGAAAGCAGGACCCTGCGCAGCCTTACCACTCTCATTTCGTCATGAGAGATGAACATGTGACGCTGCTTGATATCATGGAGAGAAATATTCCGCGCGCCGAGTTCGCATTCTTATCCGCTTGCCACACCGCCGTTGGAGATAAAGAGACACCTGACGAAGTCATTCATCTCGCAGCTGGGCTTCAATTTGCGGGGTTCAAGAGCGTCGTAGGCACTCTATGGGAGGTCGACGATGCTGTCGCAAAACACGTCGTCGAGGCTTTCTATAAATATATGTTTCATCCGAAGGAGGAAGGTGTCATGGACTGCACGAAGGCGGCCTGGGCACTTAACTGTGCTACACACTCCGTGAAGACGAAAGTGCCGCTTGAGCAGAGGATGGTGTTCGTTCATATCGGTGTGTAGTTCTATGGCGTATTACTGTTGTCTTGGATATATTCAAAAGCTGGCCAACTGCCATCCTCTTTCATTTTGTTGTAAAATGGACCTCGTCATGATATTCTTGCACTCTCGCTCATCCTCTAGAAACTTGTTACTTCTCCAGTCGAGACTAGCTGGTGTTGTGGCAAGTCGGACTCGAGCAGAGTTAAAGTGGGCCAACTAAAATTTCACCGGGCAGGTCACTAGGGTGTGTCAATGAAGATCGTTGTGCCAGTCCACGACGAAGAGTGTTTGCGAAGCAGCAGAGAGGGCCGTAGGGCCGGACTCACCCAAACTTGACTTCGGATCCGCGGATCGTGTTGCCACTCGAGCTCAGACTCTGGCAAGCCCCAGTGGCCAGTCTCGCTAGCAGGCTATATATCTGAGCATCACATACACGGCTTTAACCGTTAATCTGAAGTCGACCAATAGTCTCCAACTTCACCATCGAGCACATCAAAGGCTTGATAGCCGCAACAGGCGTCGTCCCCATAAGCCCCATTAACCCAACCCAACCCAGCACCAATATTAACATCACCCATAAATCACTGATACACTCAAGGCTGTTAACCAAATCGAAGCTCACCCTCTCCTCCCCCAAGACGACCTCATTGCATACTGCAACAAAGTAGGCGTCCATATCACCGCTTACAGCCCCCTAGGCAACAACTGTGCGTCTTCTCACCTTTATTCACGGGAAGATGAAGGATATAGTGCTGATACTGATACTGACTTGCATGGATGATGGATGGACAGTCGTCGGCAAACCTATGCTCACCGAAAACGTATCAGTGAAAGAAGTAGCTGAAAAACTCGGTGCGACACCTGCTCAGGTCCTCGTTGCTTGGGGTGTGTATAGGGGGTATTCTGTTATTCCTAAATCTGTACAAAAAAGTGCGTGCGATGATCATGGTGTGGGGCCTAACTTGAGATGGCCTGACTGACTGGCTGGTGCTTGTGGGCCGCATCGTCTCGGGTTTCGGGCGGGTGGTGCTCAGCAAGGAAGACTATGAGAAAGTGGCAGCGATTGGAGTGGGTAATTTTGAGCGGTGCGTTGTCCTCTCTTTCCTCTCCTTTCTGTATTTGTCAAGATTCTTGCTCATTGATATCCTGACTCACCTCACCACAGCTTCAATATCCCAATCCGCTTCAAACCCAAGTGGGATATTGCGTTGTTCGGTGAAGAGCTTGAGAAGAGTGCTACTTACCAGGTTAAAATTGATTCATAGAGTATTGTGTCGTGTCGTGTCTAGGGTTGAGTGATCAACCTCACACTTCGTTTCTCCTCAGCCAACCCCCCGTGTATGGCATAGCGCACCCCAAGGCCAACATTTGGATCCCCTCTGTCCAATCCAGCTACTTCATTTTGCCGACGTGTGGCTAATCAAATGTGATACTGACTGCTCGATACAATCGATACAAATAGAGATCGTGCTAATATTGGTCCGAGTTCTTCTAAGACATGTGAATTCCGAATTCAATGCTTTCTACAACCTGGTGACATGTCAGCCTTGCAATGAGAGCAACGCAATTGAAATGAAAATATATTGGGCAGGCATGATTTACTAAACAACTGAGATCTAGGTGGGACAGCGAAGGAATGAATGAAAGCAATCAGAGTCACATAAAATGCAATAATGCGGCGAACGTACCTCAAACTAAACACCTATGTGGACAAATACAATCTGCTGTTCCAATGGAACATTATTGCGCCGCAGTTTCTTTACAGCCTTGTGCAATGCCATCGCAGCGCGCGTGCAGTCCAATCTCCCAGAGCTATCCACCAGGTTGCCGTAAAACGCAGACACGACCTCCTGTGCAACCTCGTCGTCGACGGACCACATAGAACCAATTACACTGCGAAATCCGGAGAATTGCATAGCTGCAGCAAGATGGATCGACTCGTCAGGACTCTTCTCATCGCCTACAGTAGTGTGGCAAGCCGATAAGAATGCAAACTCCGGATTCGGCCAGTCGGACCGGATGATGTCCTTGATCATCAACGGCCCATCACGCATCGCGAAGGAAGATTCAAATGGCTTTTTCCGATTCGGCATTCCGTGGCAGGCCAGGTGAAGCCACTGGTTATGGCTTAGTACATCGACTGCAGCTTTGACTGTCGCATCGCCGTCCTCGAGCGATGTGAAGGATGAAACGATAGGCGCGAGACGCTGGGCGACAACCGCTAGCTCGGGAGCGACACATTGGAGTGGCTTCCCTCCATCCGGGTTCCCTTGACCAATGGCAACAAAATATTGCGGGGACCCATCTTGAGAAACCTGCCGTCTCGCACGGACAAGTGTCGCCAAAGTAGGGGTGTACGAGGATATGTAGATGTGAGGCAAACTATCTCTCTTCTTCTCGTAGAGTCCTGCTGCGTGTAGAGGAAGCAGCGTGAACTCGGCAGTGGGACACCACCATATATGCGAGCCAGGGTGAACATTCGACGCCCCAAGGGCTTGTACTACAGGGTCAACGACGTCATGCCAAAGTTCCCGAAGGATCCTGACAAGCTTGTGTTGGGTATCAAAAGAACCGAATTCTTTCGAAAGGGACTGAAATTTTTTGGACAAATCAGAAACTTCGGTCTGCGTGATATCAATTGGAACGTGAACAGGATCTCGGTCACTTAGGACAATCAAGGCGTCGCAGCTGTACTGACTAGCATTGACAATGATGACAGGACCTTCTTCAGCTGCTTTCCGTAGGTCAGAGAAAAGGGGAGGCAGGAGAAACCGAGAAAAGTCAGGAAGCATGCGGATGCGTGAAACTACGTCATCCCATTCCATGGTCAGTTGGCGAATTTGCGGAGACTGATCTTCAGTAGACTGATCGAATGCGTTACGGAGCCGAAAGCTGAGCTGCTTGAACTCTTCCACCAAGGCTGCGCCGGTGTGACGAGCCATAAAAAGTTCATCAAGGGTTGTGCGGAAGCGTGCCAAATGGGTCCAGAACACTGCACGGCCATGCTCCACCAGTTCCACAGCAGTTGTCAGCGCGCCATGACGAATGCCGCACGAGAAAGCGTCCACAGCAAGGGAAGATGTGGCCATGCTCACGACATCGAAATGACGCGATGAAGACGATAAAAGAGTGACATGCTGATCTAAAAATTTCAATGCAGTTTGATATGCGACCAATGCAGAACCATGGTTTATCTTCTCGGCAGAGGTGGCCCATGACTTAGCCGCAGTAAGATCCATACGAGAGACTGCGTGAGATATGTAGGGGAGTTGTAAGAACAGGCTAAATGCTTCATCAAGGTCAGATGGGATGGCCCGCTGAGTGAATCTGTCTTGAAGGCTAGTGGCGAGATCGTTGAGAGACAATGATCGATCAGAATGACCCAGAGGACGAAGGAGTAGTGCAGCCCGATGGAGCTCGATGCACTCATCAAGGTCAGATGGGACGCCCCGCTGAGTGAATCTGTCTTGAAGGCTAGTGGCGAGATTGTTGAGAGACTTTGATCGAAGAGAATGACCTGGGGGACGAAGGAGTAGTGCAGCCCGATGGAGCTCGATGCACTCCTCAAGGTCAGATGGGACACCCTGCTGAGCAAATCTCTCTCTGAGGCTGATGGCAAGATTGTTGAGAGACGATGGTCGAAGAGAATGACCCGGGGGACGAAGGAGTAGTGCAGCCCGATGGAGCTCGATGCACTCATCAAGGTCAGACGGGACGCCCCGCTGAGTGAATCTGTCTTGAAGGCTAGCGGCGAGATTGCTGAGAGACAATGATCGAAGAGAGTGACCTGGGGGACGAAGGAGCAGTGCAGCCCGATGGAGCTCGATGCACTCATCAAGGTCAGACGGGACGCCCCGCTGAGTGAATCTGTTGTGAAGGCCAGCGGCGAGATTATTGAGAGACGATGATCGAAGAGAATGACCAGGGGGACGAAGAAGTAGTGCAGCCCGATGGAGCTCGATGCACTCATCAAGGTCAGACGGGACACCCCGCTGAGTGAATCTGTCTCTGAGGCTCGCGGCGAGATTGTTGAGAGACTCTGATCGATCAGAATGACCCGGGGGATAAAAGAGTAGTGCAGCCCGATGGAGCTCGATGCACTCATCCAGGTCAGATGGGATGGCCCGCTGAGTGAATCTGTCATGAAGGCCAGCGGCAAGATTGTTGAGAGACAATGATCGATCAGAATGACCTGGGGGGTAAAGGAGTAGTGCAGCCTGATGGAGCTCGATGCACTCCTCAAGGTCAGATGGGATGCCCTGTTGAGTGAATCTCTCTCTGAGGCTGATGGCGAGATTGTTGAGAGACACTGATTGATCAGAATGACCCGGGGGACGGAGGAGTAGTGCAGCCTGATGGAGCTTGATGCACTCATCAAGGTCAGATGGGACGCCCTGTTGAGTGAATCTCTCTCTGAGGCTGATGGCGAGATTGTCGAGAGACTCTGATCGATCAAAATGACCCGGGGGTCGGAGGAGTAGTGCAGCCCGATGGAGCTCGATGCACTCCTCAAGGTCAGACAGGATGGACTGCTGAGCGAATCTGTCACCGAGGCTCGTGGCAAGATTGTTGAGAGACTCTGATCGATCAGAATGACCCGGGGGTTGGAGGAGTAGTGCAGCCCAGTGGAGCTCGATGCACTCCTCAAGGTCAGACAGGATGGCCTGCTGAGCGAATCTGTCACTGAGGCTGATGGCGAGATTGTTGAGAGTTGATGACCGATCAGAATGACCCGGAGGACAGAGGAGTAGCGCAGCCCGATGGAGCTCGATGCACTCATCAAGGTCAGATGGGATGGCCTGCTCAGTGAATCTGTCACTAAGGCTAATGGCGAGATTGTTAAGAGTTAATGATCGATCAGAATGACCCGGGGGACGAAGAAGTAGTGCAGCCCGATGGAGCTCGATGCATTCATCAAGATCAGATGGGACGCCCCGCTGAGTGAATCTGTCTCTCAGGCTCATGGCGAGATTGTTGAGAGACACTGATCGATCAGAATGACCCGGGGGATGAAGGAGCAGTGCAGCCCAATCGAGCTCGATGCACTCATCCAGGTCAGACAGGACGCCCTGCTGGGCGAATCTGTCACTGAGGCTCGTGGCAAGATTGTTGAGAGACTCCGATCGATTAGAATGACCCGGGGGACGGAGGAGTAGTGCACCCCGACGGAGCTCGATGCACTCATCAAGGTCAGACGGGATGGCCTGCTCAGCGAATCTGTCACTGAGGCTGATGGCAAGATTGTTGAGAGACTCTGATCGATCAGGATGACCTGGGGGACAAAGAAGTAGTGCAGCCCGATGGAGCTCGATGCACTCATCAAGGTCAGACGGGATGGCCTGCTCAGCGAATCTGTCACTGAGGCTGATGGCAAGATTGTTGAGAGACTCTGATCGATCAGGATGACCTGGGGGACGAAGAAGTAGTGCAGCCCGATGGAGCTCGATGCACTCATCAAGGTCAGATGGGATGGCCTGCTGAGCGAATCTCTCACTGAGGCTGATGGCAAGATTGTTGAGAGACTCTGATCGATCAGGATGACCCGGGGGACGAAGAAGTAGTGCAGCCCGATGGAGCTCAATGCACTCATCAAGGTCAGACGGGATGCCCCGTCGAGTGAATCTCTCTCTGAGGCTGACGGCGAGTTTGTTAAGAAACTTTGGTTGTTCAGAATGATCGGAAGGACATCTCTTCAAGGCCACTCGACACTGCTCTACATCGTCTGCCATGGTATGATACCACAATCGAGTTACACGAGGGCTGCCAAGTACTGTTTTTTTATCAATACGAAATAAGTTTAAATTGCAATGCGCACGCACATAGGAATCCGAGCAATGAAGTAGTAAAAACCTGTGAGGAATGAGCGCTGGACAGCTATACCAGGTTCAACTTGTCAACTGTGGTCAACACCTATTGATATCCCAATTGCAGATCGAAGCTAACGAGCTCTGCACCGCAAGTCAAGGTGTCAGTGGTTTGAGGATAGCTCCTAGAGGATCCAGAAGTTCATACTTTCTGTGGAAAACGTTGAGTGGAAAGCAGCACCACCGCGCTCGGTTTGTCAGCAGAAATCATACTATATAAGGCAATGGCTTCTCGAGTACCTCGTACACCACAAGAAGGTTGCTTGATTGGCAACTACCAAATATACGACAAAGATATTGGTATCTCATGTTGTACAGTCCGAACCCACATCTTCGATGTATTCCATTTGGAGATTTTCGTGCACCAGTATCAGTATCAATGACAAAAGCTCTTTGTACTCTGTGCTCGTTATGAAGGAGTCGATCTGTGCCTCTTGATCACATAAGCGCCCGGTATAGGTGTTAAGTAGACGATGCGGGGCGTCGTCAAGTTGAGCCTTGATAATCTCTTGAATAAATATTTCTGCACCGGATTGACTGATGTACTGTTGGCGCAGCTCTGGAAAAAGAGTCAAGCGTGTTTAAGGATTTGGTCAATTAGGGGCGTACTTTGCGTTTGCGGGGCAGGAACATTTTCAAACTTGAAGAGCATGGTTTGGAATGCACCAATTGCTTCGTCATAACATTGTGCACCATGGAGCGCTGCATGCTTAACTGGTATCCAGTGGGACGAAGGGGTCAGCTTGAAGTTGTATTTAAGTCTGGATCCACGACCATGAATGCGAGGTCAAATGGTTTCATCGCGTCCTGGAATTGTCATTTTCTGCAGAGGGCGATGCCCTCGGAGATACAGCTAACCAAGGATGGCTGGATGCTGATACTCTATAACGCCATATAAGTTAGCCTGTGTGAAAAAGATCACGACGGGATGGGCAAACCCACCATGAGCGCGTCATCAATCGCACAGTCCCAATCTGAAAGTCTCGCCTTAACAAACGAACGATTCTCATAGGAGTTGTAATTGTCGCCATTGGCACCGATATCTTCTGTTAATAGCCTGTCGACAGTGAGCAAGTCTCCGCTTATGCATGCATCACGGATTGTTGTGTTGATGGGTGAGCATGAAGCAGCAAACCGCTGGGCTTGGCATGGAACAGGCAGAAAGCACCGAGATGTGGGAACCGCAAGCTGAGGACAATGTAAGTCAATAACAAGATAAGTATGGAACAGACTTACGAAGCTTCGGGAGCAGCGGCATGTCCTTCTTGCAGTGAGAGAAGGGAGAGCCCACTGAACAGGAACGGCTGTTTGACGCCTCAGCGCATGCACTCGAACGACACAGTTGAACACTCACTTTTATCCACCCTATCTCATTCTCCTCGCGCTGGAAAGTTCGACGGTTGTCGCAAAAATGACAAACAGAACGCGGTGGTCCTGCTTTCCATATATAAGTTACGTATGACAGAGTCAGACAGACTCGTCCTCTTTTGGCGGCCGGGTCTTGTTCGTTTGGCGAGTACCTTGACACACTCGGCGAGTCGACGGCGACTGCATTTTTACTTGTTTTTGGCATTGCAACGTTCGTGATGTTGATGTTCGACAACGGACATCGAACATCAAGTGCGTGAATCATAGTATATATCGATGATTTTGCAGATGACAATAATCCTCTACAGCCTGTGTAGTCCTCTGACCTTGAAATACTCGGAGGTGCTTCCCGTGATGAAATCGGATGATGTGCACCAATGAGCTGTTTGTTGTTTCATCCTCTAGAAACTTGTTGTTGCTCCAATCGAGACTGGCTGGCGTTGTGGCGAGTCGGATTCGAGCAGAGTTCAAGTGGGCCATCTAAAATTTCACCGGGTAGGTCAATGGTGTGTCAATGAAGACGGTTGTGCCAGTCCACGACGAAGAGTGTTTGCGAAGCAGCAGAGCGGGCTTCGAGCTCAGGCTCTGGTAAGCCCCACTAGCAGGTCTGAGCATCACATACACGGCTTTAACCGTTAATCTGAGGACGACCAATAACAATAACCATTGCTACAAAGGATGCCGTTATGATTTGAACGGGGCAACTACTGAATGTTGGCCAGTCTGCCAGCAAGTACGTACTACAGATTCCCCTCCTACTTTTAGGGTTCTCATCTATGCGATCTACATTTGACTTTCATCACGTCCATGAAGGAAGTGGACACCGCCAAAAGTATTGATTTGGACGTAACATGCTTTCTTTTCCCAGATTCACCGAGTACTCAATTCTAAGTAGGGTTCTCATCTAACCGATCTACATCGGACTTTCATCACTTCCAAACGAAATGAGGATTCACCGAGGAGGTGCCCGGTATGGAGAGTGCATGTATCTTTTTGACGCGACATATGGTTGGGCGTGTCCCATGCGCTACCGAAACAAGTGGTGAGTGTCGGTGTTGGTTGTTGTTCTCTAGGCATCCTCTGGAAATCTTTCGGTCGAGAGTTTGACATGGCAGACGAAATTGGGAAAACCGATCGATAGACTCACCGCTGGCGAGACATGCACCGAGGCCTGCTTGTTTGGATAGAAAAAAGTTTTTGATTGAGATGACTAGGACTGCCTTACGATGCCCTCTTGATGCTCCACAACGCCCAGGAGAGGTCAAGCTAGCCAAGTTGCTTGTTGTCTCTTGGGGATCGACAGGTACTCACAAAGTCAACATCCAGATACGGATAATCTCCGGCCGCTGTCACCCACCCAAGTGAATAATCGAGGAATTAAAGATTTAGACTTGGTGGTGACAAGATGAGGCTGACAAAATGTTGCTTACCACGTGATATTTATTTATTTATTTTCATTTCCGAAACGGACGAAGCGTTTATCATTCTTGACTTGCACGTTTTCTTCTACTCGTCAATACTCTGCGGTCCGACTCGGGGCCCTAATCACAGGACTAGACATCCAACTGACACGTTGTACGTGCCTATACCGCCACCCTCCTTGATTCAGATGTCCTCTTCTCATTAACTCTCTCACTTCCAATACCCCCCTCATGCACATCAAGCCAGAGTCTCCCCCTCTCGATGGCTCATTCCTCTTTCCAGATATCATCGATTTCCACATGCACAGGAATGCCCCTCTCCCAATTTACGTCTTTCCTGACTCACAATCAGCCGCATTGACTTATATCTCCTACCTCGAGTTCGGCAGAGCTACTCATCGAATAGCACATGCTCTAAGGCCTGGTCGCATTGGAATCGAAGGCGAGGTCATCGCAATACTCGTCCACACAGACACCCTCCTATACACAGCTTTGATAGCCGGTCTCATGATCGCTGGTTTTGTCGTGAGCACCCATCCTCTTCACTCTACAACTCTTTTATTTCCTTTGATCCAGCCATTCCCCATGTCTCCTCGCAACCCACCCCACGTCATAGTCGACTTACTTCTCCGAACAAGTTGCCGTCGTATAGCATCCATCTCCTCAAACCACGCTGCTCTCCTCGATGATGTCACCCGCCTTATGGGGGATACTACCTCCGCTCTGACAATCATCGAGATACCACCCATATCAGACGTTTACCCCCATCTGGGCTGCGAATCCCCCGCGCACCCCTTCGTCCCATACCCCAAGCGCGCATCCATCACGCGCATAACTGAAACCGTTTTATACATGCATTCCTCAGGAAGCACAGGCTTTCCAAAACCCATCGCCCAGAACCACAGAGGGCAACTTAGTTGGATGAACGCTCGTGCGATTCTTTTTCTGGGTTTTTGTTTTGCATGAGACTTATTTGGTGCAGCTCTACTGTGGCAATACCGGAACTACCCATCTGTCCGTCTTGGCGTCATGGGTCTTCCTCCCTTTCATATCTTTGGTGTAGCCTCTCAGCTCTATGCGATGCTTATCGGCGTCACAGCAGCTTTGTACGCTCCCACCTCCATCGCAGATCGCCGTGCTCTTCCTACCATTCCCACATCCGACAACATGGTCAAATGCATAAGCCAGACAAAAACTAATATCGTTCTTTGCATTCCCTATCACCTCGAACAATGGGCCGACTCGGAAGAAGCGCTTAGGACACTACGAAATATCGGTTACGTCGTACGTCACCCCTCCTTGAAACTCGAATCCCATGACCATGTGACTTGTAGGTATACGGAGGCGGTCCCCTCTCAGAAAAAAAAGGCGATTTTCTTACAACAGCTGGAATACCCCTCGCCCAGATATACGGTGCAACAGAATGCGGACCCGTTTCCATCCTCCCTCCCCGCGACTCAGTTATCAACGGTAACCCTTATTGGCAATGGATCGAGTTTTCAGAAACGGTGAATATCCGTTGGGCGCCGCATGATCTCGATCTATACGAATGCCAAGTATTGGTATGTATCGCGGTACAGTCAAAAGTATGTGTTCGATCAGCGCCTTTACAGCGATCCGATAAACTCCAGCCGAGTGTTGAGAACCTCCCTGATGTACAGGGGTATGCTACCAATGACCTTTTTGTCAGGCATCCTACTCGGAAGCAACTATGGAAAATGTGCGTCGTTTTCTCCTTCTCTCAACTTTTGAGTAGGACCTGAAGCGGGGAGGAGGGGTGTAGTGTCAGTCGAGCAGACGACGTGATCGTGCTGTCTTCTGGCGAAAAGACAGTCCCGTCACAGATGGAGACGATGATCGGGTGTTGTCCATACGTAAACGGCGTTGTCATGTTTGGCCGCGAGCGGAAGCAAGTGGGGGTGTTGATCGAACCTGGCGTGGATCATTTCATTGATGTGGGTGATGAGGAACAGGTTGCGGGGTTCCGGAACAGAGTATGGTGAGTGTGTTTCTGTTTGGGGTTTGGATCTTGATTTGACGGTGTTTTATTGTTTTGAATCCGTAATGACCTTTTTTTGAATCCGTGATTGACATTTAGGCCGTTTGTGGAAGATGCTAATGCGTCCATGCCTACTTATAGTTGTATTTTCAAGGAGATGATTCTAGTTGGTCGGCAGGATAAGCTCATGAGGAGGACTATGAAAGGTACTGTTGAGAGGAAAGCTGCGCTCCAGGCATACGAGCAGGAGATTAACGCACTGTTCGTGTCCACATATCATTGATCAGCGTGGTGCTTGCTCAAGCTGTGTTGATCAGCTACGACGTCGTCGAGCTCAGCCATGAAGTCGGGGATAACACATTACCGGTACAATGGACGGAGAACGCGTTGGCTTCTTGGCTTTTGGGTACAAGCTGCGAATATTAGGACGGATTTGAACCCTGGTGTTGATTTATTCGCGCAGGGGTTTGATAGGTGCGATTTTTGTTTTTGGTGAATCATTAATCGTTGATTTTGATTTTTTTTTGGAGTTTGAGTGCGACGTACCTCAGGAACAGACTCAGTCAGTGCCCTAAAGCGGTCATCCGACCCAGGGATCGAGAGTATCGCCCCTCTCATCACTCAAAACATCGTCTTCGAGAACCCTACAATTCATTCGCTAGCACGGAAGGTGATCGCGTTTATCGCGTGTGCGGATGGCGCTTCTGAGAGTGTACGAGATGCGCATATCCATGCTATTGAAGCTATGATCCAGAAATACTCGGTTGGGTTCGTGGGGGAGGGGAAGAAACCTGTAAAACGTGCGAGGCTCAATGGAAATGGTCATGGTAACGGTACCGGTGGACACGTAGTCCTCCTCACAGGCTCCACAGGAACACTCGGATCCTACATTCCTCTCCGACCTCCTCAGCCGCCCCCAAATCTCTTCTATCTACGTCCTCAATCGGTTCTCAGCTGCTCCTGGGACGTGGAGCAGCATGCGCCAGATCAAAGCGTTTGAAGAGAGGGGGTTGGATACGGGGCTTTTGATGCGTTCGAGGAAGGTTGTGTATTTGGAGGGGGATGTGTCTCAGGATCGGTTGGGGTTGACGGAGAGTACTTATGAACGGGTTTGTGTTCTTTTTTTTCTGGTTTTTTTTTTGGTTTATGCTGACACGATTCTTACATTTTACATTTACTTCTGGTTTTGTTCATCGCTGACACGCCTTCTTACCTTTCCCCTGGTTTCATTCATCACTGACACGACGTCTGAAGCTCAAGTGTTCAGTAACAACAATCATCCACAACGCATGGCGCGTCGATTTCAACCTCGCACTATCCTCATTCGAGCCTAACATCCGCGGAACGCGGATGCTCCTCGATCTAGCGCTCGCGTCTCCCCACGCGGCTTCTCTGCGGTTCACATTCGTTTCGTCCGTCGCTTCTGTGTTGGGGTGGGATCTGAAGCGGGGTCCGGTACCGGAGGAAGTGGTGGGTGAGCCGGGTGTGGCGGTTGGGTGTGGATATGGAGAGGGGAAGTTTGTTGCTGAACAGGTGTGTGGTTTTTTTGGGGGTTGGGTTTGGGGGGTGGTGATGAAGTGTTTTTTTTTCGCATCTGCTCTGCTCTGCTCGACCTCTGCTCTCGTCGACCTCGACTCGACTATGTAGATCATCGCTCGATCGGGGGTGCAAGCTACGTCTCTCAGGGTGGGACAGATCACGGGTGGACCTACCGGGGCGTGGGCAACGACTGATTGGGTCCCTATCCTCGTCAAGTCGAGTTTAGCGCTTGGTTCGTTACTTGATCTTCCAGGGGTGAATCCACCTCCTTCCTTCCTTCCGTTCATATGCTTATTCACGAATTTCTTTGGGGGATAGGTCGTATCATGGACCCCAGCAGACAGAGTAGCATCCGCCGCTCTCGACATCGCACTATCATCCACACACGTCCCCCTCGTCAACGTGACGCATCCGAAACCAGTCCCGTGGCGCGTGATCTTTGAGGGTGTGAGAGATGCGCTTGTGGTTGAGAGCCTGAGGGAGGAGCCGTTGCCGCTTGAGGGGTATGAGGGGTGGATGAGGAAGTTGGAGGGGAGGGCGTTTGGAGCGAAGGAGAGGGATTTTGGGGAGGTTGTGAGTTTTTTTGTCCTTTCTTCTTTCTTCTTTTTTTTTTTTTTTCTTTCCTCTCCCCCGTTTTTCTGTTTTCTGTTTGTTTTTTGTGGTTGGTTTTAGTGCTGTTTCTGATTCCGGTGCTGATGCCAACTCTGATTCAACCCCCCAGCCAGCCCTCAAAATCCTTCCATTCCTACGAGGTTTCTTACAGCCTCAGAACACATCAGATGTTTTTGGGCACGGGCACGCAGAGGCGGAGGCGGGGAATGGGTTACAGCTCGTGACGGACAAGGCGTGTGCGCTGAGCAGCACGATGAGGCTGCTTTCTGCGCGGGAGTCGGAGTGGCTTGGGGAGGGCCATGCGAGGGCTTGGGTGGTGTATTGGAAGAATAAGGGGTTTCTTCAATAACATGCGGGGGTTGGTTTCTTCGGTGGCGTGAGGGTTGGTTATCAATAACACTCGAGGGTCAGTCGTGCATTTTTTTTGGTTTCTGTTTCATCGTGCTCACTCGTGGAAGAAGTGTTTACAACAACGCATTCGGCGTACTACTGACTGGCATAAAGTTCGTTTTGTTTCCGTACAATCAAGTGTATCCATGCAACACGTGTATGATTAGAGGTCCGTCTCGTGTCCGCTTCATAATATTAATGTATCCATTTCATCCATCATCAGTACTTGTAGTTATACTGTTATGTCGATACTTGCAATACCACATTGTACGATTGGTCTTTGTTCGATTTCTGCGATTGATCCTGGTGAATGCGCCCGTAGGCGGGCTTTGAGCGGGGGTTTGTCGCATTTGTCGGTTGGGAGTGGTCGGTGGGGGTGTGCGGGTACTTTAGGGATCTCGAGTGTTGAGGCGTGTGGGTTGGGGAGGTCTAGGATTTGGATACTGTCAAGGCCTGCTGATGGACGGTGCCACTCCGTTGCTGAATCAGAATGAGGTTGGGGGTTTGGGTTCGAGCTAGACGAAGAAGGTGCTAGACTTGAAGGTGTCAATGAAGGATACCTCGTCGCGCGGCTGCTCGAAGGAGACAGCGTCGACCCACTCGACCCGCTTTTCCCGAATGTGTTGGAGGAGGAAAGGAGTGGGAGGGATGTGTATTCGGGGGTTGGGGAGGGTGCGTTGTGGGAGAGCGCGACTGAGGTCGAGGATGATCGTTGAATTTCTGAGAACGTGCGGGAGAGCTTTTTCTCGATTTCTGAGGAGGTGGAGGTGGAAGCGGAAGCGTCGTGGGAGGGAGACCCGCTTGATGTTGGATCTTCGATGACGGGGCTTAGATCTGATATCCTTGGTGTTTTGGAGTATCGTAGGGACTTGCTCTTGCGGGATGGTGGGGGTGGTGGTGGTACTTGGTGCGAGGGGGGATGAGGGGGGTGTGGTGCGGATTCTTGGGAATAGATGGATTCGGGGCTGTCGACGTCGCTGTCTGCTCTCCGGGGCTGCTGCGCCCCCTCCCGCGATCCACTCAAGGCAGCTACAGGACTAATCACTGATATCTGCGGTTTGGGTGGAAGCGGAGGCGCCACATCTGTCAATGTGTCACTGCCCGTTCGAGAAGACACGGATAGGGGAGGATCTGCCGACGAGAACGGGGAAGTGCTTGCCCGACCTGGGAAAAAATCCGGACCCGAATGACGGATCAGAGCGCGGTTGATGAAGAGCGGGGGGTTTGCGCCAGGGTTCTTTGGGGTGTGCCTGGAGTACTGTTCTAGCGGTACCTCGTGCGATACCCTGCGTGATGATATTGGCGTGTGGGTGGGGAGTATTGCCCTTTGGATACGGGCGAATGGGTCGTCTGGGGTGTCGTAGAGGCTGAGAGGGCTGGTGTCGGGTATTGGGTTGGGTAGGACGGGAGGGAGATAGGTATAAGACCAGTCGAGTGGGATTTGCGGAGGTGAGGATGCTGGGCTGCCTTGTGCTGTCTGCGGTGGGGAGGGCAGGAGGAGAGGCTCGAGAGATACAGATGGTTGTTGTCCGTGGCCGTACCGTCCCACTCGTTCATGGACGCTCAAGTTTGATCCCCCAGATACGAATTCTTCCTCTGGATCTGCTTCCCTCTCTCTCCTGCGCAGCTTTAGGAACTTTCCTCTACCTGTACTCCAACGCCGGATATAGAGGCATGCGGATATGACCACGGCTGCGCCTCCTACGACTACGATGACGATCCCTGCGATGGTTTCAGTGGATAATGTAGATGTCATGGTGGAATGAGTGTTTCGTTGGCAAAGGCAATTCAATCAGTATGGTGGGTACCAGCAGGGTCTTTTATTAACCGCTTCACATGCAGACGGTGTAATTACACCGACACACGCTTATACGACGGGCCTTTGTGGGCGGTCACTGTAAGTGACACACTTACTACTGGAAGCTGTGCCACAGCCTCGTGACAATGCAGTGTCCATGGAGGTATATTTAGTGTGCTTTTGAGCGCCTAATGATAATATTTGGCTGTGCAATTAAGAAAACTCCAAAGCCGGTCTTCATGTCCTAGTAGGAAGCATCGACCTTATACGCTTCTAACATGATCAATCAAATGTGCTTTATCTGCGGGCAGGTACGTCCGAATGATGGGTAACTTGAGCTTTGCTATTGGTTGAAAGTTGGTGTGCGAGTGGATTGTCTGGTCAGATTGGAGGTATGGAAGATCATGGATGGTTCTTGAGCCAGCGCTCGACTACCCTTGGCATTGGACACGCTGTCGAAATGTTCTCGTGGTCAGAACCGTTGGCGCCATTGTTCTCTGCGCGGTCTTGATACAGCTTAGAGCAGCATTGATAGAGCCGTTTGAGATGTGCATCACATTTCTCTGGAGAGTACGTGTTCGCCGAAAGGCATGTTTGAAGTGAACATGCTTATTTATTATGTATTAATTAATTGGAACGAGCTTAACCCGAAATTCTCAACACACCTTCGGCTTGGCAAGGTTGCGGGGGTTCCTGGTATTAGGCCAGTCCGTAGGTTGGTGAGTTTGAGTTCGATGAATGAGAACGACCCTCACCTGTTTCATCGAAGTCGGAGACAATGTCGCTGCCAGAGTCTGACATGGGTCAATCCGGGTCATATCCGGATGCTACCCACGGGTAAGGTCAAGGTAAGGTTAAGCTATAAGTTCATGACCAAATGACAACGTAACACTTTGTCACAGCCAGTCACGAATTCAGACACCACTGCACCAGCCAGGGTGTACTTACTGTGACCATGGCTGGATCGATCTTGACGATATCAATCTGGTCAAGTTGCGCTCGTCTGCTCTAGACGTCATGCAAGTGCCCTCTACGCAAGATTCGTCGACAGTCTCGTCATTCGGAGGCAGTGCCTTTTTCTCACGGCCCAGCCGCTAATCGGGAAGGACCCTCAAGGACCCACTCCTGTCAACAATTCGCACAATCTCATAAGCACTCTTTGTATATTTCACGCCGGTCGACCTTGAAAAGTTTGGTTGAGCTTTCAAGAACTTTTTGTTGGTTCGAATGTTCATTATATGCAGGGATCAATCAGATCTGACAACTAACGGGAACATAGGGACGCGATCGAGTCTTTGTAATTATCATCAGGGTCGGTACCACAGGGCCCCCAGCTTTTTATCTGTCTTTATACAGGACTTTGCTGAGGCGGCATAACAACACAGGACCCTTCAGGTGAACTCCTTCAGGGGGATCCTAAGAGTCGCCACTAGCACGCAGATCCAGCACGTCAGCCGCATGCCCATCCTTTTTTTACTTATATAACTCGATCTCCTGCATTTTCAACCGTACCATCTCTCTATCTTTCCACCATGCCAAAACGTATTCCTACCCCTCCTCCTGGAGACGATGAACCTCGATATCTTACCGTCGTTCACCCTTACGTCCTCGATGGGCATTGCAACATGGAGTTGCCCAAGGATAGACAAGATTTTGCGCGTTGGGTGGCGTGCTGCATCGATGCTAAGGATTTCTACGCATTTTTTCACAAGCCCAGTGTAAGCAGTGGCGTGGATCGTCTAGTGTGTAAAGCTGACTTTTGTGTGTGTATACCCCATTGTGGCGCATCAATCAGGCACGCGACATGGTTATTATCGAAATAGCTCGCGAGTGTCCCCAGCTTGATCGCTTACTCGGCGAACATCGCTGGAGGGAGTTCCTGAAGAGGTCGTCCGCGCAAGAGCAGGATCAAGTCACCAAGGTTTTTTATTGCACTTATAGCACTGGAAGACAAGTGCAGAAGAATGGTGAGTCAAACAGTTCGATCCATTTGCATTCCGTCTCCGGCAGATTCCTCGTCGATAAGCTTGATCGATTTTGTAATGATTGAGGGTTCCTGATTACCTTCTATGAACGGATCAAGTGGCTGATACCATATCGGATTTCCTTCGTAGGCTGGAAACGTATATATGTCGAAGACGCTTGGTTTAAAACGTGGTCGCCGAACAATCAGTGAGTCCCCATCCTTCATGACTTACAGCTGCGTAAGTTGCATAACCTGACGTACCGTGCCATTCTTCCAGTTTCATCACTTTCCCTTACCCTGAAACCCATTTTTGTGAGGTGCCGATTGAGGATCAGACCAATCATCCCATGTGCAGGCCCCTTCCGGGCGCTGTAAAACCCCCTCCCCCTGAGACGCTGAGTGCTCCTGCACCAGGTAAGCACAGGGTTCTTTTACCACTGTTCCCGGTCCAATTTATCAATATCCTTGCTACAGTCGTCGGTTCCCGAGAATGGATTACCGACAAACAGCTCCCTGCTCCCATCGCGAGGGCAGGGGCGTGGGCCAAAGGCGCCCCAAAATCTACAGCACCAGTCGGCAATGCATGGAAGGCTGCTATCGCTACTTCCTCTCCAGCCATCACTGGGCTCAAGAGGCAGGCTGCGGTTGGCGGTGGACCCATCGCAGTGAAAGCATCTGATGTTTGTATGTCGTCCACTTTTTTCGTTCTGAGTTACCATCGATACTAAGCGCTACGATAAGGGGTCGGCCTTGCTTCGCCCTCAGGACAAGGACCCAACGGGTGGTCAGACTCCCCGAATGGATCTGGGATGAATACTCCTTCCAGCGGAGCCCCCTCTCCTTTACCCAGAACATTATCCAATCAGTCTCCCACCGTCCCTCCTGGTCTGAGTGCTCCCAAAGCTTGGAGTGCTGGAGCATCCTACTCTACCCATCCTCCCGGAATTCCAGCAGTACCAAACGCATGGGGCGCCCCTCGCATCGAGACGGCCCCTGTCCTCGATCGCGACAACACAAGCGTCGCTAGCTGGAGCTCTAACGGAGGGTCCTCCAGTGCCAGCACCGATATCGTGCTCACTCCTGAGGACGATCCATACAAGGTCCACGTCCAGATTTCGGACAGTATGGAACGAGCGCTGGATGAGCTGTCTGTCCATGATGGTATAGATCCCAATCTCGCTGAGCTGGACTCGATCGCACCTGGAAGGTGGGATGAGCCCATGAGTACCCAAGTTTGGTCGGATCACCCCGACGGTGCTACTTGGGACGATGCTCCTGCAGATGCAGAGACGCAGTGGAGGGAGCTGAATAATAACAATGAGCAGGAGAAGCCGATCGTATGTAACGCACATGGGATCATCTGCAAGAAGGGAATCTGCAGGGAGTACGCGAAGCAGGTTCGCGATGCGGAGAGAGCACAGAAGGATGCAACTTCAAACAACAAGAAGGGTAAGGGCAAAGGCAGAGGCAGGGGATTCGGCAGAGGCGGAGGAGAAGGTGGTGGTGGTGGTGGTGGTGGAGGCATCGATCGTGGTGGCGCTCCTAACAATGCTTTCCGAGGTCGCGGCGCACCCGTGAAGTCGACTTGGCGAAGCGCTCCCAGGGCCATCGTATCCGCCGATGCCATCGAGCGCCGGGAAAGCATCAACGAAGCGGAATCTATCGCAGCTGAAAATATGAATGCATGGGCTAATGCGTCAGCTCCCTCGTGGGGAGCGGGCGAAGATGTGCCTGAGGAGGAGGCGGGGCCTGCGGGCAATGACGCGCCTGAGCCGTCTGATGACGGTTGGGGCAAATCTGTAGCTAGCTTCGATCCTTGGCTTAGCGTCCCTGCGAAGCCCAAGCCTCAGCAGAGGCCCCCACCCCCACCCCAGTCCCAGCAAAGGCCGAAAGTACAGACCCAGCAGAGGCCCCAGTCCCAGTGGAAGCCTCAGTCCCAGGCCCAATCCCAGTCTCAGTGGAGGCCCCAGCAGAAGCCCCAACCCCAGCAGAAGCCCCAGTTCCAGCAGAAGCCTGCTCCCCAGCAGAAATTCCAAGCCCAGCAGAAAACCCAGCCGAACACCAATACCAATAACGCCTGGGCCAATAAGAAGGCTTCTACTTCCTGGGCAGATCAGGTGGACGCTCATAGCGCTGCTGGATATCCCGAGGATGATGGGCTCTCTTCCGTCGGTAGCAAGCGTGGTGGGCGGGCTCCGGCGAAGGCTCCCAAGAGCGCTACCAGTGGGTGGGGCACTGTCGAAGAGCAGCCCTGGTGAGCGTATCGAGCAAAAACAATTGCAGGGTCACGCTGCTTCCGTATCTTCCTTCTTCCTTGTATTTCTATCCGAATCTCCGTTCCTTGTACTACCACTCATTGGGCGTTATGCACCATACCCCGATCAATCTCCATACCTACATACTGCAAAATTACCTTTTTTTTTTTACCAACTGTTCAGTCAGCGCCTGCAATCATTGTCACGCAATTGTACCGTGTTACAGTGATTGATATTGATGTTGTACTCTCGTGATCGGCGCTTGTTCACGTATCTCTACCCGCATGTTAACGGTCGACGCAGATGAGTAACGGTCATATCCCTAAATTAAGAACACCCGGAGGCGCAGCTTCATAGTATATTCCATTTCTTATGCTTTTGCATCATACTCGCAGCTTCAAGTTGTAACACTCACGACCTTGAAATCGACCCATCCTTTCTACCAAGTTGCAGGGCCCCCCGCTCAAATTGCAATCTCGTTCCCTCGAACTTTGCAGGTACATTCACTTTCGCCCATTGACGCGAGACCCGCCCCAGTAAATGCATCTCTATCGTGAAGAACAGAGCATTGATCAAAGTCTGGTATGTGCTGTGAGCCCCTGGTTATCCCATGAGGTTCCTGATGCTAGTGTCATAAATTGTTCCGTCCGATGAGTCCCATGCAATATACCTCACGATCCTCTACCCTCATAGCTACGGCGCTGATCCTTGTCGTCGTTTACGCCAGGGTCCTGGGACTCGCGTCAGAGAACGTGTGATACCTCCGACCTTGATCAACTGCAAGTGAGCGTCCCAAAACTCTTCTGGAACAGCACACCATAGGAAAATAAACGGTACCCATATCCAGCACGCGACCTCGAGATAGACGATTAACCGGATGAACCAGACACCAGACGTCAGGCCAGCGATCATGAGTGCTGGGGCATGCCATCTGTCATTGGGCTACGCAGAGGGACCGAGGGTCTCACCGGCCATGAGACAGAGGATGGAGACAACGAGGAAAAGGCTGGGACTCGCTATAATCAGGAGAGTGCAGCATACACGGAAGCGAGTAAGTGAGGACCTGCGCAATGAAGTATTAATTACCTGCAGAGTCAGCATGGATCATCGCTGGCCTTCAGAGTCCACTCCCTATCACAAGATTCGTACACGGCGATGACAGCAACGCCTGCACAAAGGATAGAATGGAGAATATGTAGGATGCTAACATTGTGTAGGGCAACAGTTTCATTGCTGTAGGCGGCGGCTGGGTGGTCAGAAAGACTGCACTTGTTGTTAAAACGAGCCCTGCCTACATGATCAAAAAAGTGTGAACTTGTGCATCAACTTGAATTCTCAAGCAAACACTAACCGCAATATTTGAGGCATTAAGCTTGTCACAATCCATCTTCGATGTTTCTCCCACTCTTCGTCGTCATTCTACACCCAGCAGAGTATTGTGACCGATATTCAAATTGTTTGTGACACGTGATCGATGGTGATCAACAAGCACAACACAGCAAGTACTATCATGATTACCGTCGACTTAGTACTATACTAACTACTAGTCCACACCCGTTGTGCCTTCGGCACAGGAAGCAAATGTTACCGGATAGATCAAGGTCAGTTGAATCCTGACGTAGGCATGTGCTGATACTTTACAGGGTATCATGGCATGAACGTCGAGAACAACGGCGTAAGGAAACTCCCACAAATTGAACCGAGGAGCTTGTACGCCGCCACCGGACACATCAAGGAAATTTAGTGGAAGTTGAAGGCATTTCACACCCGTTTAAAAGTCACCAGCTGGAGACGGGGGGACACCCCAGGTCCCACTTAACATTCGGATGGTATAATTGTGTTAGGGATCCAACTTGAAACAGAGCGCTTTGCGCCCTGTTACTCACACCGCAGTCCTGCATCGGCGAACCGACCACTTTAGGGATTACTATTGTAATCAAGCATAATATTGCTACTGTGGGGATTCGAGTCAGTGTGAGCCAGGCTTCATGAGGTTGTGGTCGGGCATAGCATGTGACACGGGAGGGCGCATGTTGGAGGGAAACTACAGGCTGGGCGTGCTGGGCAGTAGCGGATGCGCGATAGCAAGGCGCTTGACCTTCAACATAGCAATGTATTGAAGGCCAAGACCTCTGCTGCACGTGAGGTAATGCGCGTACCTTGTTCATCTCAACATTTGGAATCCGATGTACTTTCAAGAACGGTACAAGGGCCATCACTAGGCGCTCAGTGGGAGGAATGTTACATAATGTATTGTCGGTAGGTAACTTGCTCCGACTCGTCTGGCCAGATTGAGTCTGACACCTATTGCATGATCAGGCCAGGCCCAGATTGACACACAATAACTTCGAACATCCGCCGCGCTGCCGCTAGGCCCTGCCCCTGTTATGGTTTCTCATTCAGGCCGTGATAATTACAGCAGCGCCTGGGCGGGAACCTTCTACTGCTGCAAGCATTGGCAAAGAGCGGCACGCAAATTCAAAGCACCGAGTTCAATTTAGTATTATTGCACTCAGGTTTATCACACAGATTTGTAACTCCTAGCATCGCTATCACGTTTGTGTTTTCATCTTGACCCTATCCCTTGGACATGCTCGGTATAAAAGACCAATGTTCTCCAGCCTTTCTTTCATCAGTTCCTCATCTCATCGTTCAATCATTCTATTAAGCAACCTTCATCTCATACAATGCCTTTCCCCACCGATGGAATCTATACTATCAAGAACACCGGCAGAGACCTCATGCTCGACCTGAGGAACAACAGCACCGTTGAAGGCAACCAGATCCAAGGCTACGCCCCCAATGGCACCGTGGCTCAACAGGTATCTATATGCATTTGCGCCCACTTCGTGACCGTTTCTCACATGCATCACGCGTACTAGTGGGTGATCAAGAGACAAAACGAGCCTGGATCCCCCAACAAGTCTGTCACCATTCAGTCCAACAACAGCGGCAACAACGGCAATGGTTGCTTTACTGCGAGCGAGGTATGCTTGACCGGCATTCGTGCTTTCATGTGCTTGTTGGCTGACGCGGATGTTGGTAGGATTCGGATGAACCTGTCGTTTACACCAGGCAGGCGTTCATCGTCGATCTTATCTCACGTGCGGACAACACTTACACGTAAGATCCCGACGCAGTGCTGAGCAGCCTATCTTTGCTGACTGGGCGATTCGCATGTACAGTATAGGGTTCACTCTCGGGAACAGCAACTTGGTGCTTTCCATTCCAAACGCAAAGCACAGTGAGGTAAGTCGGTGGGACATTTTTACGTGGCCTTTTGCTCACGACGTTCACGACGTGCAGGTGAAACTCGAGAACTTCGTCGCTGGAAGTTCTCGCCAGCAGTGGGAGTTCACCCGGATTAGTGACCTCCACTCAATAGTCTAAATTCCGCCATCTTGCGGGGGTGTTCAAGGTTGAGCTATTGAAAGTGTCCCACATATACGTACTATGTCTTGTTGTGTCTGCTTTTCGTTGTGTACAATGTGTGCGTTGATGAATCGTATTTGTTGGGTTATATTACATGATGCCAGGCAGCAGCGTCGACGCTGGGATCATGACAGACATTGCACAAGCATTGGATGTGACACGCACCAGTTATCAACTCAGTGACAGGTAGCCCACTTTTACATTCTCACCCAAGCCAAGCTCACTTCTAGCGAGGCATGTCAGAAGAGCCATGCAATAACACAGTGATACCTGCCCCTGCTGAACATCAAGAGCTTGGCGCTATAGACGACAACAAACCAACCAGCTCACCTTGATAGGTCGTTAGGATCATAAGTCACAATCCTATAAATTCGCCTAGACTTGCTAGCGGATGGAGTGAAAAGGAGGTCTACATCTCTAAAAGCGCGATGGACCGCGAAAGAGCGTCGGGGTTGGCGATAGGCGACACTTAGGAGGTATAGGGAGGTGGATTGTGGGTGATGTGAGCATCTAAATCTTTGGATTTGATGATAACGGGAAGGAATCGATCCTATATTTCACAAGCCGTCACCCCTGACTCATTCGTTGCATATCATTTTGAGCGAAACTGCATTCATTTCGAAAGCAAGTGCTCACGGTATTGGTGTTATCTTGATATTCATGTGTTGACAGAGCGTGTCTCCACATTTTTAGAATGTGACAGTGCAGCATATAGTTGACCATGCGCAAGAGGGTCTGTTCTGTCAAGATCCAGAACGGTGTCACTGGAGAAAGCCGCTGCAGTGACCAGTCGTTGGAGTTACTGCCACAGAACCGATGAGTATAGCGTGGGCATGCATAAGATGAATGCTGTCCTCGATGCTTGAAGCTAGTGTTACGGTAAAAATGGTGAAGGTCATACTTCCAATAATTTTTAGTGTGATATTGATACCTGGACGCATTCTGAATACCGACCGACTTTTTGAGGTGTAAGTTGTAGCCAGTGGCGGGTCGTGCATGGGCTACTGATCTTAAGAATAAGGGAGAATGGTTTTTTCTCACCGTGACTTGCGCGTATTTCGCGTATTTCGGTTGTTTCGGTTGTTTCGCCAAAGGCCATGTGGTTTTCGCTTAGCTCGCTTAAACCTCTTTTTGGAAACTCGCGTGGTTTTGTCACGTGTTTTCGAGCGGCGACGCAAATTCCATTGTCCTTTCTTAGCAGCAGGAATTTTTGTTATTTTTGCTGAATAACTACATGTAGATAATAACAACAAATTAAATTCAACTGGAATCACAGATATGAAAATAAGAAAAGACAGTAGGGGGAACAGTAAGATAGGAAAACTGGAGAAAGGATCAACAGGAAAACAAAAAAAATGCAAACAGAAAATGGGAAAATTGGAAACTGGATGATGACAGACAAGAACACAGGAAAAACTGGGAAAGGGAAAATCTAAAAAATCAGAAACCAAACAACCAAACAACCAGAAGAGTGGGATACTAAGGAGATGGGAGAGACGGGAGAGACAGGAGACGGGAGAGACAGGAGACGGGAGAGACAGGAGACGGGAGAGACAGGAGACGGGAGAGACAGGAGACGGGAGAGACAGGAGACGGGAGAGACAGGAGACGGGAGAGACGGGAGAGACGGGAGAGACGGGAGAGACGGGAGAGACGGGAGACGGGAGAGACAGGAGACGGGAGAGACGGGAGAGACGGGAGAGACGGGAGAGACGGGAGAGACGGGAGACGGGAGAGACGGGAGACGGGAGAGATGGGAGAGACGGGAGACGGGAGAGACGGGAGACGGGAGAGACGGGAGACGGGAGAGACAGGAGACGGGAGAGACAGGGAGAGACGGGAGAGACGGGAGAGACGGGAGAGACGGGAGACGGGAGAGACGGGAGACGGGAGAGAGGGGGAGAGACGGGAGAGACGGGAGAGACGGGAGAGACGGGAGAGACGAGAGACGGGAGAGACGGGAGACGGGAGAGACGGGAGACGGGAGAGACGGGAGACGGGAGAGACGGGAGACGGGAGAGACGGGAGAGACGGGAGAGACGGGAGAGACGGGAGAGACGGGAGAGACGGGAGAGACGGGAGAGACGGGAGAGACGGGAGACGGGAGAGACGGGAGAGACGGGAGAGACGGGAGAGACGGGAGACGGGAGAGACAGGAGACGGGAGACGGGAGACGGGAGACGGGAGACGGGAGACGGGAGACGGGAGACGGGAGACGGGAGACGGGAGACGGGAGACGGGAGACGGAGACGGGAGACGGGAGACGGGAGACGGGAGACGGGAGACGGGAGACGGGAGACGGGAGACGGGAGACGGGAGACGGGAGACGGGAGACGGGAGACGGGAGACGGGAGACGGGAGACGGGAGACGGGAGACGGGAGACGGGAGACGGGAGACGGGAGACGGGAGACGGGAGACGGGAGACGGGAGACGGGAGACGGGAGACGGGAGACGGGAGACGGGAGACGGGAGACGGGAGACGGGAGACGGGAGACGGGAGACGGGAGACGGGAGACGGGAGACGGGAGACGGGAGACGGGAGACGGGAGACGGGAGACGGGAGACGGGAGACGGGAGACGGGAGACGGGAGACGGGAGAATTGGGGGACAATACCACAGTGCAAAACACAAGAATCAGAGAATTGGAAAACAGCAAAACCAGACAACAGGAGAGACAGGAATGCAGGAAGAAATCAGTGGGGGAAATTTGCAAACAGTATAGATTCAAAGACCGGGAAAATGGGAAAATCACAAAATCACAAAATCACAAATAAACTACTTCAATATTCCTATTAAACCAGCTCAAATATTGAAAATTTATTTTAAAATTTACTCTGATTATTGGGATGCAGCCAAGGCCAGGGAGCCACAAAAGAGTGCGAAGCACTCTTTTTGGCTTCCTGTGCCGAAGGCACAACGGGTGTGGACTAGTTGAAGATATAAACTCGCGAGGCTGAAAGAGAGCACGCATTAGTGGCATGACGGAGTAGTCCGAGTAGAGCAGAAATGCGGATATGTCAATTGACACCGAGTTGTGATTCCCACAAATGCATCATCATCATCATCATGGTTGTTGTACTTTGGCAACCTTGTTTTATGATCGGCACTTGTTCAATAACATTCATGCATCTCCTTCGAAGTACTCTGCTATGGCCTTGTAAGACCTTAAATCCGGTTTCCTTGGCTCTCTTGTTTTCATGCACCTGAGATATCATGATCTCGTCAGGAAGTTCTCAACATGGAACAAACACCTGATGGTATTTTATGTGCAGCCGGTAACTTCACTGGCATCCTGTCTCATTCACAGCACCATGGGTAACGGTCCCTCTGTATTCGCGCGCACGCCACAAGAGCATCTGGAGCACATGTGGAAGGGCCATAATAGTCCACTCGCATATTCTTGTCCACCCGGGTGTGTAAGTTCTGTGTCCTCGCTTGGCGTTGATTGCTGAGCCATCATGATGGGCTATCAGACACGTCCGCGTTTATCTTCTTCCAGAATGGACTCGGGGCAAAAACCCGATGAACGAGCCATGGGCTGCGCTAAAAAACGACTTTGCGCTCGAACCTACGGGCGAGCTGGATATGAAAAAAGTGAAGGGTAAATGGGGCTTGGAGCGGTGTTCGGTGCGTGCTGCTCACACAGTACTCCATTAGTATTTACTGACATGATGATTGACGTGATAGGCGATTGATCTGGAGAGAATGCAGCCGTTTGAGGAGAAGTGTAAGGGGAGATTGTCGCTGCTTGCTTTAAAAGTGCTGGCTGATTCAAAGGGTGTTGTGTGGATGTATGGTGAGTCCATAAAGCTCTTAAAAGGATTGCCTGTGTTCGTCTCGTATGTGCTCTTCTGAGATGTACCTTCCTTTTGATGTATCTAATGGAGTTTCGTGCCCCAATGCTCATTCTTCGTCTTCCAATGCAGAACCAACGCCCTCTGAAGATGTTGTATCCATGCGCTTAGACCGCCTACGTATTGTGCGGCAGTACGATGCTGCAGTTGAATACATCTTGGAAGCAACGCTAGGTCGCATCTCAAAACTGCTCGATAACGGTGTAGTGGGAGAAAGCGTGTCTCATTACTACCCTGAATACTCCGGTGCCAACCCAGGCCGAATTTCCAACGTGCCGCAGGAGGAACACAGCGAGGAATCATCATCGGTCAAGGAGAACGTATTCGAGGTTGAAGATAACAAAACTAGCGCAGCTCCATATCAACAGCAGCGGCAACTATTATTCTTTGCGGCGCTTTTGTTCTTGTATTTTTCTGGTGCGCTGGGTCGATATGCTCGGTTCGGGAGGGATCTTGCGTATGGGTGGTGAGCATTTGATTGACAACTTTGTACTGATAACTATGCCTATGCACTCTTCCTCACCTTCACTATGCTTTATGCCGTCTGTACATGCCTTCATTCTCTGCGATCTCCTACCACTGCATACTTAATTGCTCTACTTGTAATATTAAATCGAGCCATGCATAATTTTTTTCTTCACATTCTCAAGCCAGGGATTCGGCCTTTGTGGTTTGCAAGTGACCGCGTTATTGATGCTTGTGTACGCGTTTAATAGTTCTCACGCTACCTGCAGTTTAGGTCCAGATCGACCTTCTCCTGACAAGACGATCCTTCTGTAGATGCGGTTGGCAATCGCTTTGGACGTACAGCGACGTCTTCATTGTTTCCCTGAAACTACTACCGATGCTCGGCCCAAGCATTAGTCGCCTGCCGACCACTCCGTTGAGGACATCATTTTGCGGAATTTTGCGACACGATGCCATGATGATCAATGTTTTTCCGTCACAATCAGCATTGGACACGCACAATTTTATAAGAATTCTGCCATCTTCGGAGTCATCCGTTAGACTTGGAGACGACTCTACTCCTCATAGTATGCATCCCAATGAACCATCCGCCGTCGATCTTACTCCTCATACATTATGCAAAGCATCTGAGCCTGGCACTGATTTGTCGCCGCCGCCTGGTCCTCCTCCTGATAACACATCGACCGAAATGGTCACCAAAATCTATTGGGCAGAAGAGGCGCGCCTGAGCGAACCTGAGATACTCGCCAAAGTACATGCCATTGCCGAGCATGATTCGTGGGTGAAGGGCCATGTCCCAGACATGATCTGGATCCATAAATTTGACGAGACATTCACGATCCACATCAGAAAGGCATTAGGAATGAATCACGCCGCACATGACAGTCGTGTCTTCTACATTATCATATTCAGGAGGCTTGAGCCGATTACAACTTTGAGTGGTCCCGAGTTTCGCGATGCATGGTGGCAAATCGTTGTATGTAGGTGCTCTTTCATTTTCGTCCTAACTCTTGTCCATTAACTGCGACTTTAGGTCATTACATGCTCTGGAAAAGTGGTGTCTATCACCGTGATATCAGTCCCAGCAAACTCATGTGCTATCGGCTCCCATGCGGTCGTGTAATAAGCGTCCTCAATGACTACAATTTATCCTCTATCCAAGATGATTGTGCCAGAGGCAACGAGCGCACGGGGACAGTACCTTTCATGTCGATCAACCTGCTCACGCTATCGGCCATGGATGGAGCAGTTGAACACATGTACTGGCACTATGCTGAATCGCTCATCTGGGTTTTCGTCTGGGTCTGCCTTCGGTACAAGAATGGCAAGCTGTGCTGGATGCGCACACTCCCCCTCGACCAGTGGCTCAATGTAAATGCGCTTACTATATGCGCCTCTCTCAAGTCCCACTTTTTATTAGTGGAGTGTCTTGGCTCCACCACACGGCCCTCGCCGTCACACCAGGAGAACTGGAGACTTGCACAGGCTTTTCTTGTGCCTGTTTGCTCATTTTATGCCCATATGGGTCGTAGGGGTGACGCATCAGATGTGGAGAATGTCTTTCAAACGTGGTTAAGAGGCCCTATTGAATCAATGGCCACCTCGTAGATTGCTTTCTAACATACATTTCAGTATTCATATACATTGTGATCAAAGTCTTCTGAACCATCTTCGTTGTCTAATGGATTTGCGGATACTGTTGGTTACATGACTCTAAACAGACACGATACTGTTGTAAATCATACACAAGCCTGACCGGGGAGTAAGACTCCCATAGCCTAAGGAGAGTCCGTACGACCTTCAAATTCATATGCTGCTTAAGTGTACTTTTGTTTTCGTATATAGGCACTACTTAAGCTTACCCTTTCCGGAATCCGCACACAACTATCTTCTCGTTTCCCCAGTGAATCTCGATTGTCTCTCGCCAACGTCTTCCAACAGGCGTCATCATGATTTTCAAAACCATTCACTGCTACAGGAGTCGGGCCAATGGGAAATTTAAGTATATGTGCTAAAAATAGAGGAACTTTGGCGCGAATAAGAAGATCATGGAGGTACCTTGTATCAAAAAGCCTTGTCCTGAGCGTCTATTGGAATCACGGGACAGGCTCATGCGGTGCACCTCTGTGGCAGCAAGACGCCCGCATTATTTTCTCCCAAGTCTACCTATCTCAACATAGCCATTGAAAGGCTCCTATCGCAGCTCATCATGATTAAGACCAAAATACCCCTTCGACAGTTCAAAGATCATGAAGCTTGCATACTCGCTGTAATAGTTTTCCCCGATAGACGACGTATGGTCACAGGCTCGGACGACAAGACACTTCGCTTGTGGGACTTGAACACAGGTACCGTGTTGAAGAAAATGGCGGGGCATCGCAATGTAGTGTCTAGATTGGCGGTGTCACTCGGAGATGGGAAATTGATAGCAAGCGGTGATATAAAAGGAAGACTCATCATCTGGCATGGAGAGACTGGCGAACAACTTACTCCTCAAGTCATCAAAGCCCACTCCAACTGGATCACCTCGCTGGACTTTTCTCCGGATGGTACAGTCCTGGCCACTGCTTCTGCAGACCACACGACAAAGCTGTGGGATACGACGACATGGCAGATGCAAGGAGATGCGATACAGTGCGGCGGTGGCGTTAGCATCAGTTATTGCACCTGTGTTCGGTATTCGCCATCTGGCAAACTTCTTGCGATTGCAACACATCAAGATATAAAAATTCTCAATTCAGGCACGAGGGAATGCGTCGCAGAGTTCAAGGGCCATGCCCAACGCAACTATTCACTTGCATGGACGCCTGATGGTACACGCCTTCTCACAGGTGGCGATGAATATGATCCGACCATACGGGAATGGGATGCATCCACCTGGCAGCAGGTCGGTGATCCCTGGATGGGCCATAGTCGTCCTGAATCTATCAACTTCATTGCCGTCCATCCTGATAGCAATCTCGTTGCTTCAGCGGCTCATAACAGGCTCCTCCTCTGGCGCCTATCAGATCGTCATACCATCGCCATCTTCCATCACTCAGGTCGTGTGAAATGTGTCACTTTCTCCATGGACGGCAAGCACATCCTCAGTGGAGGTGATGATAAAATGATCTCGGAGTGGGAAGTACCCAAGAAAGTGTTGTCACAGGAGACTCTCACGGAACCCGCATCAAAGGTACTTTCCCTTATATTCTGTGTCCGATTGTTACCTCATCTCGCATCCAAGGCTCAAGTTCCTAATTTAAAGGCATGTTTCCATCTGTCACTCTGCTAATGTAACTCGAGCATGCTTCATGCCGCAGATCCTCTCAATAGATGCAATTGCGCGCAATGCATGCATCGCAGGGAAATTATCTACCGCCGAAGAGTTATTCACAAGAGAGATCGACATTGATTGCAACAGCTATATCTATGAGTCGTACGCCAATCGATCACTTGTTGTGGCACGAAAACACGATTGGGACCACGCGCTTGAGGATGCGATCAAGGTGAGATGTCACGACCCACCCTCTTACGAAAGATTAACTTTTGTTGTAACATAGTCCATCTCCATTCAGCCCTCATTGACAGGCTACATCTCTAAGGGTATCGCCCTCTATGGAAAAGGGAAGGTCTTGGAGGCGAAGATAGCATTTGATCTCGCATTCATGTTCACAAACGAAGATTCGAATATCACACATTTTCTTCTCTTGATCAAGGCACGTTCCTTTTTTATTCTAAACTCCATCCTTCATCACAGCATTTAGGCTGTCGCTATTTTCAATGCAAACCAACACGAGGAGGCAATCATTCGTGTGCAATCACTAACCGCCGCTTGTCCTCATAATGATATCCTTGCGTGCCGCGTCGTAGAAGTAAGTATCACGTCCTCAATTATTCTCACGTTCATGCATTGATACTGATCTTTCTGAACTATGCACATCAGGCATATCTGCATACTCGACTTGGAGTCAATGCCACTAATGACGCGCGTTATAGCGAAGCGGCTGACTACTTCACTCAAGCTATTTCAATACTCAACTTCAACCCTTCCTCATCTACAGCTGACATTGCTTATTTATACGAGGACTTGGTGGTGGTAAGTTGATATGATCTATACGAGCATATTTTTCCGAACTCTGTGCGTTGTGCAGCTCTTTGGATGGGACCTTAAGTCCTTGTGGCAAGATGCACACCAAAACAGGTGCGATGCATTCCGTCGAGCAGGTAGAACTGAAGAAGCCCTGGATTCGTACCGATCCATGATGGATGTCATTGACGAAAATGCGAAGGCCCGCTGCCTTGACTGGTCCAACGGCAAGTCTAGAATCTGTATTGTCACGCAGACTCACTATATTCATCACCTGGCTTTCACTCAGCTTTCATGCAAGAATACAGCGAGCTTCATCTTGCCAGCGGAAATGCCGCCCTCGCTGCATGCGATTATGACAGGGCTATTGCATTATACTCTGTGGCGATCAACTTGAATTCTACAAGGGACATCATTTTTGCCAACCGCGGTAAGGCCAAGTTGGAAAAAATGCTATGGGAGGATGCGCTTTCTGATGCGGAAAAGGTACGACGACTTTTACCAAGGCAGTTTCGCAAGCAATGCTCACTCTGTTGATTATAGGCTATCGAACTCAACCCTTCATCTCATGTTGGATATGAGATGAAGCACGCAGCGCTTCGCGGCGCACGACGCTGTGACGAAGCCATTCCTGTATTCGAAATCATGTTGTCCAAGCTGAACACGGTTCCTGAAGCACTGATACGAGGTAAGCCACAGATCGGTCGTGCATCAACTCGAATATGCTTATTCTCGTTCTACAGAGCTACCTCAGCATTATGGTAAAGCAGAAGATGCTATTCGAGAAGCTATTAAGTGCATGGAACTCGAAAACGTTCCGCTTCGTCTACTTAACACTTCTACGGGTCTATTGTGTGATCGAGGGGCGCAGATAAACGCCTTTCAAACAAGCAGAGCGTACAACGAGCTTCTGTTATCGAGTATGATGCATATGGACCTCTCAACGAAAAGCATCACAGACACAGTGACGACATACCTCCATTGCGCTATGTTATCCCATAGATGGGGAGAGCAGGAGCTGCTGCTGCACGATATCAAGGACAAGGCCGTGTACGAGTCGAAAGAAGCTGGTCGTTTCATGAAGTTACGGTCATTCTGCAAAATTGCTCGTCGTGCGGGATATCACTGGGCCTGGGTCGACACGTGTTGTATCGACCAGACTAACCTTGTCGAGCTCCAAAAATCACTCAACACCATGTTTACATGGTATCACCATTCAGCGCTCACGGTTGTCTATCTCTCAGATGTACCGCCTTCGTCCAAGTCTGGCGCAATGGCAAAGAGTGCTTGGAACACCCGAGGATGGACCGTCCCAGAATTCCTTGCTCCTAAAGTCATTCGCTTCTACCAACAGGATTGGACCCCATATCTCAATGACGTCTCCCCCAACCACAAGGAGTCCGCCGAGATTATGCATGAGTTGGAGGATGCGACGGGCATAGACGCACGCACTCTTGTTACCTTCCAACCGGGAATGGGAGATGCCCGAGAGAAACTCCAATGGGTGTCTATGCGTGTTACTACTGTGCCAGAAGACATCGCGTATTCATTGTTTGGCATCTTCGGTATCCAACTACCTATCCTCTATGGCGAAAATGCGCAAAACGCGCTCGGACGGCTCCTGCAGGAGATCGTAGCTCGGTCAGGGGACATCACTGCCCTGGACTGGGTCGGAAAACCATCCGAGTTCAACAGTTGTCTTCCAGCCAACATTTCCTCATACGCAGCTCCGCCATGCACCCTACCATATTTGTCTGAAGAAGAGATTCAGACAGCGGTCTCTTCTCTGCGACACACTGTGGCCATGGATGACGCTTCGAAATTCTACGACCAGCTTGCCAAGATGAGCTACCCTCGCTTTTCGAACTGCAGGCTCCGTTTGCCTTGCATTATATTTCCCGTCACTGAAGTCAGACGGAGGCCTAGTTCAGCCCGGGAGACTTTGTTCACATACGGAGTCAAGGCAGACGGGCTTTGCGACCTACTAATCACTACCGAACAGACGCTGGTTCAGTTCTCACGGGCACGGCCTACTCGTCGGACATTCCTGCTTGCCCTTCCTTGGGACCGTCGTCTCCTCGAGCTGCCTGACTTTGCAGAGGACGTGGAAAGCTTGGGAGATTCCGGTGGGTCCGAGCATGAATCTCCTGTATCCCATTCACATGGCGATTTTCCTGTCGAAGAGGAGTTAGTTGATTCGGAATCTTACTCGCGAGCACTGCAATTGATCGTTCGCCTTGGACAACCGTTCACTGCATTTTTGCTGTCGCAGTCGCGTAGGGGAGAATACAAGAGGATTGCGTCGGATCGGAGCATCATTGCTCAAATTAAAGACATGACATCTATTCATAGCACGATGGACGTTACGATCCTTGAAATATTGTAGCTGTATATCTTTTTTTGAAGACCAGGAATCCTTGAGCGGTTTTCTTTTGTACCTTGATGATGTACCTATATATGATCTTATTCACAGGAGATGTTGGAGAGGAACTATTTCATCACACACGTACTGGCAACACTGAATTTGCTCTGCAGTACTTTACGGAAGGATACAGACTTGTACTTGATGTGATTTGCTCAAACCGCACCCCGGGCCTGCTCTCCAAAACCAAAAATATCATATCGCGAGGGGAGGAGGTTGATTTGATGTGGCATAAGTATACTCGGCCGTGGCAAAACCAGCTCGGGGAGTTCGTCATGAACTGAACCAATGACATTACATAATACTCGCACATCGTTTTCTCCATGGATCTCCCAAGGCTCGACACTGTATCATAGGCATATGGACGTAGGTGTCTAAAGAGAATTGCTCCGACATTCAGTTGCAGCAAAACTGGAGAATATCTCATCTGACGCTACCCTCTGCAGTGCTTTTTCGTGCAACGGTTTTTGGGCCAACTCATCTATAATCACCTGGGGCCACAATATGCGACAAAAACATATAAGATCCGGAAGGATCTTTTGGCGGACAAGTAACGGAATTGAGGTGGACAGGAATGTTCCGAAGGACAAGATGGTAAGTCATAATGTTAATATTACAAATCCTCGATGGCCAGCATCGTCGAACTCCTCGGTTAGCAACGGCCTGTGATCACGTTGTCCCAGGTAAGCAAAGCATCACCTCCTGCCAGTATCGTCTCGACACGCCTGACTATGACGCCATTCACCTGTTACTTGTCTAGGTGGCACCTACATCGCGTCGGTATTACAACAACAATAAGGACCACGCAACGACGATACTGTAGGTTCCCCAACACTCACCGCGATCAACTGCGCATACTCCCTCAGCACCGCCACCTTCCTCGCCCTTCGTATCTCAAACTCAGGTTCTGTCCCATCGGGCTGCTCGTACGACGGCTGAGGGACGTTTCGGAGCTCGTACATGGATTGCGCGTGGTATATCTGCGTAGAACACATCAGCATAACGATCGCACGTGAAAGAACATCCTCACAGACCTGTTGAGTCATATCTTTCAATGCTAAGTGATAGTGTATAGCGGCCTTCCTCTCAACACGTTCTGTTGCGAATGACGCTTTCAAACCCCAGGATTAAATACTTTGAGTGCTGTGGGCGAACTCCACAGTACGCAAGCGGGCAGATCCAAGCAAACGAACAAGCATCGGTAGTGGCGCGCGCTTTGCTTCCACACGTCCACAATTGCTTGTCCACTGAGTGTTTTGCTTCAATACTGTTTTCGCAATGATGAGAGGTCATTATCTTCCCCCTCATTCGCAACCTGAAATTCCAGCTCGCATCAGGTAACTCCAAGAATTGTATCCTCTTCTTATTGTATAAGCACGGAAATGGATCACACACGTTTCAACCCCCTGGATGCACAGCGTTTCGACCCGCTCCGGCGCACTCGTACAGTCAGTTTTTCCTTTAGTTTCATTTCTTAACATTATTGTTCACCTCTTTCCCATTCTTCAGAGACTCGTCTCGATTTTCAACACTAGTGCTTCAAAACTGATAACGGGGCAGGGCCCTTGCGTCAGGACCGAGCGCGCGCGCGATTTATGGCTGGACCATAATGCAGTCGATCCTTTTGATGAGGGGGAAGGTTCTGATTTGGAGGAATCGTGCTCATCCCCGTCCTGTACTTCTACTTCTATTGTGGACACGCGCGCCAATTCCCCAATACCTGTCGACGTATACGGCCACGACGACATTATCACACGTACTATTATCCGCCCCAATCGCAATTTCCATCGTGGACCTGCTCATACGCCATCTCGCATACAGATGGTACTTACACGGATGTCCTCGCGTTGGCCGTCTGCCACAAGCACCTACTTTCCTTCTCAATCTTCGTTATCTGTGCGACCCCGATCCTCCCCCCCTTCGCGTTCCATGAGCCTGGTGCTCCGAGCGCTCAACTCCTTCAGCACATCCTCAGCTTTTGGTAGCGATGTGGATGATGTAGAAATGCACAGGAGAAAGAGGCCCGTGTTGCTGGTGATTGTTGAGGAGACCAAGGAGAGGTATGAAGATGATAGGGCGTTTAAGGAGATTGTGGCGAGTGTTTGTCCTACTGCTGGTGTGAGGGGCGGCGCTTGAGCTTGGTCCTTCCATGGCATAGATGCTTGCGATTAATTTTTGTTCCAGCTGATCTGGACGCCTTGTTGCATACAACCATTCCTTCTTTCGTTAATCATTTATCATGATGTAATGTATATGAGATGTCTGCTTTCGTGTCGTACCGCCGCCAATTTGAATATCGGAATCAATACTCCGACGCAAAGTCTGTATTAACATCCTTCCCGCTCATCAGTGTATCATATTTCCCCCGCCTGTTTCTTTTCATATCTGTCTCATTCCTTTCACCCTTCGCTTGCCGAAAACACACCTATAGTATCGTAACCTTTGGCCCAAGCAGATATGAGTCCTGATTTCAGCTAAGTGAGAATTTCAAGTTAAACACGCGCAGGCGGTCTGATCAGTTTTGCAATCAAATCGATGGAACTTGAAGACAGCCGTGTGCAGAAGCTATTCTGGGCACTAGCCAGAACCATCTCGGAGACTCGGAAGGAAGATGTTCCTTCAAGTTATCGCGGGCGCTCACGAGGTTCACACGCGCTGTTGCCTTCTTCCATCATGGATCCTTCAACGTTGAGAAAGAAATTCGAGCGTTTCCGAATCCTTATCATAGGAAGAGCGAACGCAGGAAAAACCACCATCCTCCAGAGGGTTTGCAAGACAAGGGAGAACCCAGAAATATATAACAGTGCTGGGGAAAAGGTGCGAAACATGATATCAGGATGATGATGATTGACCGATGCATTATTGGAAATCAGATCGATCCTGCTGTGTTGATGGCATCTAGAGAGGTGGGCGATGTTCATTGTGGTCAGCAACACTACTCGACGAGTTTTCAGCGCGGAGTGCACGATATCGAGAACGAAATGGTGTTTCGAAGCAACCCAGGATTTGTCTTTCACGATTCACGCGGGTTTGAGGCAGGGGGACACTCCGAATTCGATAAGGTGAAGGCTTTTATTGCATGGCGTTCTACGAGGGGACGTTTGAGTAGTCGAATCCATGTCATATGGTTGGTGGTCAAGTTTTTGGTGTACGCTATCTCACACCTCTTGCATAGGTACTGCATTCCGATGGATGAGGATGGCAGGTCTTTCACGGAAGCGGAAGTCAAGTTTTTCTCTCAGTGTGACACTGGAAGCAGTAAGTTTTCTTGGATCTGTCATTCTTTATTATTGATTGATTTACAATCCTCAGTTCCAGTAATAGTATTGTTCACTAAATTTGACGCTCTCTATGATGATGAATTTGCGGAGCTAATAAGTAAGGGAGTATCGAGAAAAGATGCTGAAGCTCTGGTCCCACAGCGTGCCAAAGAAGCATTTGCTGATGGCCCACAACTAAAGCTTTTGTACAGCTGTGAGAACAACCAACGTCCTCCAAGATGTCACATATGCCTGCCTGGTGAGTCAATGAATTCTTGAACTGCTAATCAACTTATTGCTTATTTCTGCTCTCGTCCATTTAGATATGGACAAGAACGATGCAGACTGCGGGCCACTTATTGAACGCACAGCTGAAGTCCTGGATGATGATACGCTCAAACAGCTGTTTGTCTCAACCCAGCGCACCACTTTGGAGTTGTGCATGAGATATGCAGTCGAAATGTAACTCCTCGAACTTCACTGACCTGTACCGAGAGATAACTCACTAGAATTAAGATCACTTGCAAAGCATCTCGACTTCATCCGGACAATTTCATCGCACATGTTTTGGAAATCCAATGATCAGATTATAGATGATTTGGGTGGATGGTTTCCATATTTCTCAGTGAGATAGTAGGAATTTTCGTAAACTCATTTATGTTCGACGCTTACTTGTAGGCAGTACATCTGATCATCTCTGCTAGCATGCTGACCTAAGGCATTGCTGATCCGATGACAGCGGGTGAGTGTGTTGATCCTCTGTGGAGCTCGAGCCTCGCTGACTGAACACGTCGCTGATCCCTTGACAGCTTGTGAGTGTGTTGATCCTCTGTGGAACTCGAGCCTCGCTGACTGAACACGTCGCTGATCCCTTGACAGCTTGTGAGTGTGTTGATCCTCTGTGGAACTCGAGCCTCGCTGACTGAACACGTCGCTGATCCCTTGACAGCTTGTGAGTGTGTTGATCCTCTGTGGAACTCGAGCCTCGCTGACCGAACACGTCGCTGATCCCTTGACAGAATGTGTGTGTTGAACCTCTGGAGCTCGAGCCTCGCTGACCGAACACGTCGCTGATCCCTTGACAGGAAGTGAGTGTGTTGAACCTCTGTCGATCTCGAGCCTCGCTGACCGAACACGTCGCTGATCCCTTGACAGGATGTGAGTGTGTTGAACCTCTGTGGAGCTCGAGCCTCGCTGACCGAACACGTCGCTGATCCCTTGACAGCTTGTGAGTGTGTTGATCCTCTGGAGCTCGAGCCTCGCTGACCGAACACGTCGCTGATCCCTTGACAGGATGTGAGTGTGTTGAACCTCTGTGGAGCTCGAGCCTCGCTGACCGAACTCGTCGCTGATCCCTTGACAGCTTGTGAGTGTGTTGATCCTCTGGAGCTCGAGCCTCGCTGACCGAACACGTCGCTGATCCCTTGACAGGGTGTGAGTGTGTTGATCCTCTGGAGCTCGAGCCTTGCTGACCGAACACGTCGCTGATCCCTTGATAGGATGTGAGTGTGTTGAACCTCTGTGGAGCTCGAGCCTCGCTGACCGAACTCGTTGCTGATCCCTTGACAGTTTGTGAGTGTGTTGATCCTCTGGAGCTCGAGCCTCGCTGACTGAACACATCGCTGATTCCTTGGTAGTGGGTGAGTGTGTTGATCCTCTGTGGAGCTCGAGCCTTGTTGATTGAACGTGTCGCTGATCCATTGGCAGTGGGTGAGTGTGTTGATCCTCTGTGGATCTCGAGCCTCGCTGATTGTACACGTCGCTGATCCCTTGACAGATGGTGAGTGTGTTGATCATCTGTCGTGCTTGAGCACTGATGTGTGGATAATGACAGTATGCAAGTAGATTTGTCTTCAAACTATTTCTGCCTTTTGATAATGATTCATCAGCATTACAAACCCGAGAATGAGGACATATGGTCCACATTACGATCTTCGGCATGTCCCATTGCTCACAGTTTATCCACAAAATTCTCATCTCAAAGGTTTGCCAGACCTCCAAGTCATCAACTTTGGAGAAAATTATGCAGCTTGGTTCTGGTGGGGTTTTATAAGCTATGTTGCGATGAATCCACTGATTGATCATAAGCTGCTATCATTATCTTCGAAAACGCCTTCTATCATTTGGAACAGCAACACTATAGAGTTGAGCAGGAGCCGTCCGCCCACCCTGTTCGTGTTGCTCTCGAGCAGTACATAGCGTCTCCCAATGCAATTGCTGTCAGGGAAGCTCTTAGCTCTGCCATCCGTACATATGAAGCAGGCTCCTCTCGGTGGATTCCAGGATCGGCCAAACACTCTCAGAAGAAGGCGGACCTTATCGAAACAATTATTGAAGTTGTTTTACAGCACCGCCTGCGTATGTGATATTTGGTGCAGTTGTCGCTGTCCTGCTAATATATTCATATTCAGCAAGACCCGACGCCTAAGCAATCCGATGATTGGGTTCAATGGACTGCGGTTTTTGACCTGCTGGTGTCGTGTCCACAGAAGTGGTTAAGGAGGTGGAACTGTATGATCACTGGCAAGCAATGGGCGGTTTTTTGTATTACATGAGTGGACGTGTGTGATGGACAACGTCCTATTTATTTCGTATGATGCTGTACCCTTTCTTCTATATATTTCCACACAATTGCTTTTGCGTTGGCTGGATCGGTGGTGGCGTGGTGCATAGCGGATGAGGTGGACTTTCACCATGTACATTACTAGTAGAAGACCATGGATGCATGAATCGGCAGTGGCATTGCTACAAAAAGTGTCAAAAGTAAAGTACGCTCTCACTGAACTGGAGCGCTGTCGGTAGTTCTCTGACCGACTCTAGTACTGGCCGAAAAGTCAGCACACAAGTAACCATCGAGTTAAAAGCCTACGTCTACCTTTGAGAACCAACGCAGCGCTGGTCGATTACTTACTGATACTGAGCAGGAACATAATTTGGTATCTCCATCGCTGCCATCGATGGATATCATCGTTTTCAACAATCATCGCGTGCGGGTGACGATTTTACTGGGTGAGGCCCGGGACCAGTGCGAGTGATGATGAAAGCTAGGAACTTGTCTGGCCTCAGGCAACTCCACTAATGTAGCCCGTCGGCTCAAGTCAAGCTCAATACTTCTATATGTTGGTTGAGAGGCCTGAGTCCTGGAGGCATGAGGAAAGGAGGATGGCAGTTCAGGGATTATCACCGCGATATGTTTCTAGGTGAGGATCGTCAGAGGATGTGCATGCATACTTGAACCGTCAACCACAAGATCGGATAGCACCAAAAATTGGTGGTTTATCAGTTGTTTTAGAGCCTAGATATTAAATGAGAGAAATACACCAAGTGGTATAGAGGGGTATCAACACTGTCAGACAGAATGTCGTAGTGTTATCTGTGTGAGGATATATATATGATGTTGCATCAAGTTAAAAAAACAAAACCAACCAGTGATATATATACCCGATGTTCCCAAACAAAATAAATTATAATATCTCTAGTGTCTTGATGTCCGTCGTGCTATGCACAGATGCGACATCTTTAACTTGCGCAATGATATCGTGATCCGACGCGATCCTCTTGTATTCTCCACTGCGCTGCTGCGCCAGCAAGAACACGCCAAATGGCTGTCCGAGGCGAGCAATCAATCGCAATGCCTGTGAGTAAGATTCCGAATCAGCCAACTCCTCTTCTCCATGTAAGCCGTCGAGTGACTCAGGCCCAGACCAACCTCCCAAGCTTTCTGCGTCGTCTGCAAAGTCAGGCAGCTCGAGGAGACGACGGTCCCAGGGAAGGGCAAGCAGGAATGTCTGTCGAGTGGGCCGTGCCCGTGAGAACTGAACCAGCGTCTGTTCGGTAGTGATCAGTAGGTCGCAAAGCCCGTCTGCCCTGACTCCGTATGTGAACAAAGTCTCCTGGGCTGCACCAGGCCTCCGTCTGACTTCAGTGACAGGAAATATAATGCAAGGCAGACGGAGCCTGCAGTTCGAAAAGCGAGGGTAGCTCATATTGGCAAGCTGGTCATAGAATTTCGAAGCATCATCCATGGCCACAGTGTGTCGCAGCGAAGAGACTGCTGTCTGGATCTCGTCTTCAGATAAGTATGGCAGAGCACATGGCGGAGCTGCATACGAGGTGATGTCGGCTGGAAGACAACTATTGAACTCGGATGGTTGTCCGATCCAGTCGAGGGCAGTGATGTCCCCTGACCGAGCTACGATCTCCTGCAGGAGCCGTCCGAGCGCGTTTTGCGCATTTTCGCCGTAAAGGATAGGTAGTTGGATGCCGAAGATGCCAAACAATGAATACGCGATGTCTTCTGGCACAGTGGTGACGCGCGTAGACACCCATTGGAGTTTCTCTCGGGCATCTCTCATTCCTGGTTGGAAGGCAACAAGAGCGTGTGCATCTATGCCCGTCACATCCTCCGACTCGTGCATGATCTTCACAGACTCCTTGTGGTTGGGAGAGACGTCGTTGAGATATAGAGTCCAATCCTGTTGGTAAAAGCGAATGACTTTAGAAGCAAGGAATTCTGGGACGGTCCATCCTCGAGTGTTCCAAGCGCTCTTCGCTAGTGCGCCGGATTTAGACGAAGGCGAGACATCCGAGAGGTACACGACGGTGAGCGCTGAATGGTGATACCAGGCAAACGTGGAGTTGAGTGATTTTTGGAGTTCGACATGGTTATTCTGATCGATGCAACACGTGTCAACCCAGGCCCAGTGAAATCCCGCTTGACGAGCTACTTCGCAGAATGACTGCAGCTTCGTGAGACTAGCTGCATTCAACTTGTACACGATCTTGTCCTGGATATCGTGCAGCAGCGGCTCGTTCTCTCCCCATCGATGGGACAACATGACGTAGCGAAAGTATGGCACCACCGCGTCTGCGATGCGCTCTGTTGGGAGGCCCGCATGCTTCATAATCGATAACAGAAGCTGTTTGTACTCTGTAGTCATCTTGAAGGCGCTTATCTGCGCTTCTCGATCACATAAGATCCCGGTGTTGGTGTTGAGCAGACGAAGTGGGGCAGCGTAAAGTTGGATGTCGATGGACTTTCGAATGATAGCTTCTGCTTCAGAGGGACTTATAAATTTGTCTCGCAGCTCTGAGGAAATAATTGAGCATTTGAATACGCGTGTTACATAGAACTTACTTCGTATTTGCATGCTGTGAGCACTGGCCAATTTCGCGAGCATCATTTGGAAGGCTACGATTGTTTCGATATAGCGTTGTGCGCCATGAAGCGCCATGTGCTTCAACTGATATCCAACGTGAGACGAAGGCTCGAGTTCGAGACCTATGTATCGCCAGTGAGTATGGGTAAAACACTGCCTGAACAGATGTCATCAAGTACCTTTTGCGCGTCGAGAAGCGCATCATCCCACAACATCTTGTCTAATCTGACCTTGCAACGGTTTGCAAATATGGTGCCGCTTGTAGAGCTCAGAGTGAAGAGCTGAATAGCGGAGGGCTTTGTGTTGAGTGCGAAGATCTGTGGCACGAAGTATGCTCAAGTTGTGTTTTCAGAGTCAAGCACGGAAACATACCTTTGAGATAGAAACTTGAGCCTTGACAGAAAAAGATGGGAAATGAGATGACAAAAGGGCAGGAAATCAACGGAAACATGCCGCTGACGCCGGTTCTTCCGGCAAAGCATCCTTGGACATTGCCCAATCTGACATCTCATCCTGACCTCCACTCAGTATACACTTGTCATCTACGTAGATAGTGACATCTGAGGTCCACAGGGTTGAGCGTTGGAAGGTGGCGATGGTTCGTCGTTCCGAGAGTTCCTGGAGATAGACATGACTATCAGAAGATGCGAAAGCAATGAGTGTGCCCGCAAGGGGGTGTCCAACTTGCTCCCAAGTAGCTGTGTTCCATTCCCATATGGTGAGTGACAGTACTGTGTGGCTCCTCAAGGATGTGCTTCGTTTCCTTGAATAATTGAAAGAGTTTAATGCGTTCCACATTAATATATGATCGACCGCAAGAAGCGGTAATGGAAATGAAAGGTACCAGCAGTTGGAGATGATGTCGTACCTTTCCATCCTCCCTTTATATACATCAGTTGGGGTAGTGGAGCAAGTTGCACACTGCGGTGTGCTGTGCTAGCGTTACAGTTCAGTATCGATTTCAGGTGGGAACCATGATGACGTAGGAATCTAGAACACCCGCCCTAGCTTATACATATTAGTGTTAGTTGTTGTTGAAGCCAAGGGATAATAATGATCACCGGCACCGGCTCACCGTGCAAACTCTTCCGTTCGAGTTCACCCAAGGGAATGGCTTCCGAGTCAACATCCTAGCACTTGGAGGTCACTGTATCATATGGACAGATGCTTCACCTGACAAGAAAACTATCTGGCACGCAGAATCGTCAATCTGGGGAACGTATAAGTTATTTACGAGAGTAGTACGAGTCGGACAATTCCTTTGTCAACCTGTTCCAGCTCTGCGAGGTCATACCAGGTCTGAGGTCATACACCTTTCCTGCCAAGATCTTATACCCTTCCAGCTAGGGATCAATAGCTGATGGAAATTCTGCAATGCATTGCTCAATCTCGTCAAAGGCAGCTGCAACCTCTTCCTCTGTTAAGCTTTCCGGCCCCTCCAGCTCGTCGTCAACCTGGCTTTGGCTTGCCAGAATTTTCGGCGAGACTTGTTATTGACTCGCTCGAGTTCTGTGAAGTTATCAGTGATAATTCTAGCTGGTGGGCAGCCACCCGGATGCTTGAGGACGAGTCTGAAATGGCCGGTCTGGGTGCAGGCCTGCGCAGATTCTAGGTCTGCGTCTGTGCCAAAGACTGGGTGCACACTTCGTCAGACATTTTAAGATCTCCGAAATGCAGGGAGTATGGATGACAGGATGGAACAAATGATACAATTCAACACACAGTAAAAACATAGAGATAGATTTCGTATTACTGATCTGAGCCGCAGATTGATGGCGAATCTGTGAAGAAAATCTGTCACGGATTGTCTGAGTCGGCCTCTACCTAGTAGTAGATGTGCCAAGTTTTGCCATGGACCCCTCCGAGTTCGCTGGCAATTGCCAGAGTGGCAAAACTGGCGTGGTGCAATGGCGCAGTATTGCCAACAACACTAGTCGGACTGTCGGAGTGACATTATGTAATCGTTCACACCATGGAGTCGTGGAGTTTTCGTCAACAACTACTGACGTTGACCAACAATGGGTCCTTTTCTTGGACCGGTCTCATCCAAGAGGTGGGCAAAAGGCAAATTCCGGGTATGTAGCGTTATTTTACATAAGCATTTAAACCTTAATATACAGCCACTTCGACTTACCAGCCAGTTGATCTGGATTACTTGATAACAGCACAGGATGTTCATAAAACACTTCAAAAAATACTCGAAGGGGGGCATTGTAGATACCGTAGAATACATCTAGATAGCTGGTTTAATAACAAACGACTCTCGAAGGGCGCTGTGCACTAAATCTAAGATTTTGGATGTCATGAGTTCAAACACGTGATCAATATATGTGCGTGTCATATGCACCCATAGATATATGCACGTCAAATGCATCATTGTAATTGAATGCTTCTTCTCTCATGTTTTGCGATGGATTCACTACAATGGCTTTTACACAGTCTCAGCTTGAGCATGTCCAAGGCGGAAAATGAGTCGGCTATTGAGAGATTTGGTTTGTGTTCTCTATAAAAGCATTTTCCAGATGTTCTGATCCATTGATCAATGACTTCATGCAGTGTCTTCTTTTTTCTTACATGTTCTCGACTTCACACTTTGCAATTGTTTTCATGTAGTCTACAACATGCTTGACTCGCTATCCTATGTACTCATGATGCTTTCTCATTAAATTTTCACGCTGCTGTCTCATGTTGCAATCAATGCCACTCAATTGTCTTCGAAGTCTGCAAAGTTACATTACTAAGCTACCTGATTTAGTCTAATTAACGTTACCGTAACGCTGTCATGGTAGGGGGGGGCGTGTCCCAACTTATGCCAGCTCCATGTGCGGAATTGCATTTTCCCACACCTCTTGGTCTCATCAGGTTCTAGACCCTACGTCATAATGGCTAGAAACTATCAACTGGATAATGTGAGTTTTCTTTTTTGGAAGCACATCCAGTACTCCCTTAGCATGATAGGTGAACCAGGACCGTCTTGAATAAGGAGTGCAGCTAAAACCCAGTATACGTGCTGACGTTTCTCAAAGGACCTGACCTTGCACACATGAAAGAGGCTTTAAAAGAAAGTTGCTCGAGTTTATCTGGTATGTTCCTTTCTTATAGCGTTGTTTGAATGCCACTCCAAAGTGCCCGAGCCCAGTGAGTGAGTGAGCGAGTATGATCACAGTTTGAGTCTCAGGCTGTCCTTGGTCCAACCGTCAACTACTTATCACCAACTCGCTATATCGGATTGTTAGCTCTCTCTCACTGCCTGTCTTGTTTGGACCTATTCGCGACGCGGTTGCGATCCAAGCCTCATGATGTTGTCATGCTCATCGGCAACCGAACGCACTGTTTTTCAGTACTCGGCAGAAATCGCAGTGAGTTTTCACATTCACTCGCTCGACTGAATGTAGGGGTCTTCTCAGAATATAGGATATTTGTTTCGAGGTTCCGATGGTCATGTCAACATGTCAAATATGTCACTGACACTTTTTCATAGAGACATGAATTTGGTTGCAGGTATTACTTTAGTGTTGGTTGCTGACGTGCTGATGGACCAAAATTAGCAAGGACCGACTCCACAAGTTTGATGCTGACAATGCTGGGCAGTTCACTGTGCGACTTCCTTCCCGGAGCTGTCGCCCTCATACTCCAAGGAGGAGGATCGTATTTGGCAGACGTGGTCGGCCTTCACAGCTTGAAGCTGTGCTGAACCTTTTCGTTCTTCCACCAGGCTTCGATCTATTTGTGAATCGTGCAGCAACCTCTTTGTAATTCAGCCGCAAGGAAACGCCTCACAACATCACATGCACGTGCTATCACTCGAGTGGCGGACCCTCGACCACAGCTCACCCCTTCTTCCAGCGACAGTGAAGATCCCGCCATACTGGAGTGGGACGCATTTATTCGGAGGAAAGCCGGAAATCTCCTGAAAGGTCACTTCAGGCCCTTCATTATCTCATCCTGTGTCCAAGCTCAAGCTTCTAAGTCAAGTGATGCGGGAAGCTTAGGAGATTGGTCTCAGCCCAAGTTTGTCGTTGATTTGATTGAAGACGAGGAGTTGGCTGATTCAGAGTCTTACTCATGTGCATTGAGATTGATCGTTCGTCTCGGACAGCCATTCGGCGCGTTTTTTCTAGTGCAGCAAGGTGGCAGAAGATTGCATGCATGCTATAAATAAATGAAGATGACAGGGAGAGGATGACTTTCTTTGAGTTCAGTTCGTTTGGCTTCGGGAAGTGAAGTGGGACTGAACTCACATTTCGTTTCAGTTCAGTTCGCTTCGCGGCAACACTAGTTCTAGAACATGACAGGAAACTTTAGTGATGCCCTGTGATGTCATTAGGCGCTCTGGCAAAGTTGTCCCTGTTTGGTAAATCTATATCATGCCGAGTGATATACACAGCATGTACTCGAGATATGAAGTGGCTATGTGCGCCAAGCTTGATTCTATGCTAAGATACTATCCTTGTCTTCGTCCTCGTCTGCGATCGAGTTTCAAATGATATCCTGAAGTTCACCCAACTTCCCTGCATGTATCAGCTCCTCCATAGCCCTTTGTGTCACAGAAATAATGACATAGTCTTCCTCCTTTGTGATGAAATTCCTTGTGAAGCATAGTCTGTCCTGTCTGAATGAAAACTTAAGTATTTGCAAGGCCTCCATCAGTTCATGCGACATTCTGCTGCAGCAGAGTGAGTTTGTCTCTTTGTTGGATGAAAAAACACGCTCGCAAGCCACTGAAGATGCCTGTGCCGGAAGAATGTCCATAGCGACACAGAACAATAACAGGTAAATTTCTCCATGCGCTGAAGGATAATGATTAGCTGGACAAACCATGCTTCATAATCACAGTGTTATGGAGTGCTTACCTCCCAATAATGCAAAAGATCAGTGACACACTCGCAGGCATTGAGTGTCGGCGGCTCATGTTCGTAATGCTCTAACTCCCTTCTAGCCGCATTCTTGCAATCTTCCTTGACTGTTTTCACCTCTCGTTCAGCAAGCTCTTCAGCAGTTGGTGAAGGAGATGGCGAACTTGAAGTGAGAAATGCGTTTCATGCAAGTATAGCACTCAAGATAAAAGAAAATAATCTTCATCTTGGCACATGATTAGACAAATTGGGTTGTTGCACAGCCTCATTACGAAAATGTTTGGTCAAAGTGTATTTTTTTCAAACTGGGTTGTGACGCATGACGGACTGCCACATTTTCGAAGTGAAGTGAAGTCAGTTCAAACTGAGTTCAGTCCAGTCCAGCTGCAGGCATCCTAGGAGCCTGCAATTTATAGTACTCTGTGTCTCTCGCATGTGAAAACTTCCTCCTCCTCCATTACCGTGACTTTATAGTAGGTTCTTCACTGATGATCCACTAGTACCGCCCTTCCCCTGAATCTACAACTAGTCCACACCCGTTGTGCCTTCGGCACAGGAAGTCAAAAAGAGTGCTTCACACTCTTTTGTGGCTCCCTGGCCTTGGCTACATCCCAATAATCAGAGTAAATTCTAAGATAAAATTTAAATATTTGAGCTGGTTTAATAGGAACATTGAAGTAGTTTATTTGTGATTTTGTGATTTTCCCATTTTCCCGGTCTTTGAATTTATACTGTTCCCAAATTTCCCCCACTGATTTCTTCCTGCATTCCTGTCTCTCCCATTGTCTGGTTTTGCTGTTTTCCAATTTTCTGATTCTTGTGTTTTGCACTGTGGTATTGTCCCCCAATTCTCCTGTCTCCCATCTCCTGTCTCCCATCTCCTGTCTCCCATCTCCCGTTGTCCATCTCTCTCATTTTCTGTCTCTCCTGTCTCCTGTCTCCCGTCTCCTGTTGTCCATCTCTCTCATTTTCTGTCTCTCCTGTTTTCCTGTTTTCCTGTTTTCCTGTTTTCTCAGTTTTCCTGTTTTTTGATCTCCTGTCTTCTCAGTACTTATTTCAGTTTCTGGTTTTCTGATTTTCTTTCTGATCTTCCCATGTACCCATTTTCTTGTCTCTCATCATCCAGTTTTCCATTTTCCTGTTGACCCATTCTCCAGTTTTCCCATCATCCAATTTTACTGTTCCCTGATCTCCATCCTCTGTTCCCCAGTTTCAAGTCTCTTTCTCAAATTTTGTTTGCATATCTGTTTCCAATGTAATTTAATTAATTGTCATTATTTACATGCAGTCACCCACTGCTAAGAAAGGAGGATGGTATTTGAGTCGCCGCTCTAAAACACGTGACAGCCACGCGAGTTTCCAAAAAAGCAAACCATGTGGCCTTTAGCGAGCTAAGCGCAAACCACGCGAGCAACTGGCTGATGGGAAAAAATGGCTCTCCCTTATTCTTAAGACTAGTCCACACCCATTGTGCCTTTGGCACAGGAAGCCAAAAGGAGTGCTTTGCACTCCTTTGTGGCTCCCTGGCCTTGGCTGCATCCTAATAATCAGAGTAAATTTTGAAATAAAAATTACATTTTTCTTGTGTTTTTGATAAATACATTAAAATATGAATGATATTATGTTTATTTCTGATTTTCTCATTCACCTGGTCTTTGAATCTATACTGTTCTCAAATTTCCCACAATTTATTCCTGCATTCCTATCCCTCCCGTTGTTCGTCTCTCCTGTTGTTCGTCTCTCCCGTTGTTCGTCTCTCCCGTTGTTCGTCTCTCCCGTTGTTCGTCTCTCCCATCTCCTCAGTATCCCACTTTTCTGGTTGCTTGATTTCTGATTTTTTAGATTTTCCCTTTCCCAGTTTTTCCCATGTTCTTGTCTGTCATCATCCAGTTTCCAATTTTCTCACCTTCTGTTCACATTTCTTTGTTTTCCTGTTGATCTTTTCTCCAGTTTTTCTGTTAACTAATTTTCCCATCTTACTGTTCCCCCTACTGTCTTTTTCTTATTTTTCTGTTCATATTTGTGATTCCAGTTGAATTTAATTTGTTGTTATTATCTACATGTAGTTATTCAGCAAAAATGATTTCCAGGTGCCAGGTAACATAGCTTGCCAGAGTTTCCCGGCACCACGCGTCCAGCTGAGCGATGTGAAATTTTTATTCCTCGCTTGTTTTCTTTCAACCTTCGGTGACATCAAGTTCGGCATAGCTCATGCATCCTCACTCATTGTTCCCTTCGTATTTTGCTAGTCTACTCTAAATTCCCAATCATGCACGAGCACCTGGGTCTTCAATTGGCTGGTTCTTCCATTGCACCACCTACACCACCAGCCACCCAGAATTCCAGTCAATCCGGGTCGGGTTCATCTTCTCTCCCATCCATCACAGGACCAAATTCCTCTGGTTTGAGCGGACCTTCAGCACCAAGATCATCTGTCCAGAGTAGAACAGGGATCTCCCATGTCCCAGCTCAACAGCAGCCCTCACAGAACACCCAGCAACCTGCTCTGCAACATCAGGACCAGCAACAGGTCGTGCAGCAGCAGCAGGTCACGCATGCATCAACACACCCCCCTCCTCAGGTTCAGGGGCAACCAGCGGTCACCCCAGCAGATGAAATTGCAGCCATAAGAGCGAGAATCATGGAACTTGAACAGGTAGACGCTCACGGCAACCATATACCAGCCAGAGCTGGCCCCCCCACCAAGCCCTGATTGCGGATGCCACTGCAATCGACCACGTTCGCACGAACTTAGCCATCGCCAAGGATGAGCCTAAGAAGCTAGCATTACCTGCTCTCCGTCCTGGGCACAAAGTCAGCACATTGAGCCTGCATAAGTCCACCGTCCGTTTCATGTGTTACCGTATCACCTCGTCTTTTGTTTTCTTTTCTGTCTCCCTCTGGGATTCCGCTCTGGCAAATTTTGCTGCACACTGCCCTGCACTGTATCGTTATTCAGGTGCCTCCATTGCACCGAATTTATCCGTTGTTTTCCTCGCCGTTACCGTCCAGTCCTCGTTGCTGACATGCTGTACCTTTAGCCATCCCTCCCAAAGTTGAGGAGGTGTTTAAGCTATACCGATATGTACCTTATACAGCCATTACACATGCTGCTCAATCCAAGTCCTATCTCCGGGGGGAAGACTCTACCTTTGTTTTCACCCCGGAAGGGCTCACAGCCAAAGGCCTTGACCGTTCGAATGAATTGTTGATCTCTGCTGTGGATTGGTTCGCAGCGGCGAAAGCTGCGGAGGAGAGAACTTTGCACTATTGGGGTATTGATAGAGAGTCAGCCCTAGTATCGCACCACCTCGACGTTCTCGATATCAGTCGGACACATGGCTGGCCAGTAGCAATGCATTACGACGTGCAGCAGCGAGAATTAGCGCACGTGAACCATGATCACAACTTAGCGGGCTTAGACATAGCAGCCCTTACTCTTGCCAGCAATAAAATTACCTGTACTGTCTCGTCCGCTCCACAATTTAATTCTCCAACCAAACGGTCTGCCCCTAGCAATTTTGCGACATCACCTCACAAGAAGTCTCAAGTGTTTGCCTCGAATCATTGTTTTCATTGCGGAGCATCCGGACACTTGCCTGCAGACTGCACAGCCAATTCCACCACCGCTGGAAAACCCATTGTGCCTCTCGCCACTGGCGCCAGGAGCAAACACGCCCTTGCTACACTCATCAGCAAGCATTTCTGTTTTAACTGGGCCAGTGCATCCAACTGTGCCTTTGGCACAGCATGCAAGAATGCCCACTTGTGCAGTCTCTGTGGAGACTCCTCCCATGGAGCCGGGAGCTGCAAATCCCGTGGATGATCCTCGCATAGTTGTCACTCCTCTTATCCACGCGCAGGTAGAGGAGCTTCTCCGTAAATATAATATATTCAATGATTGGCACCATATAGTTGATGGCATACGTAACGGTTTTAATGTTGGTATTTCTGATCCACCATCCTCGTCTCATACCTTTCGAAAATCACTCTTCTTCATTGCTCAACCCCTCAGTAATCGACACGTACATTCTTTCCGAGCAGGCAGCTGGCAGATACTCTGCTGGCTTCACCCCTTCAGACTTAGAGCTTTTAATTGGCCCATTTCATACATCCCCTCTTGGCCTTGTTCCAAAACTGCACTCGGACAAATTTCGTATTATTCAGGATCTCTCTTATCCTCACAACCTCTCCAATATTCCGTCTGTCAATGCTGGAATCAGCGCAGATGACTTCCCCACAGTCTGGGGCACATTCGACGAGACATCTGCCCTTATCCTATCCTTACCGCCTGGTTGCATTGCTGCAACCTTCGACATCTCCTCCGCATACCGCATTATCCCCGTTTCACCATCCCGGCAGAGCTCCCTCTGCATATTCTGGAAGGGTCTCGTCTATGTAGATCGCGCTCTCATGTTTGGCCTCACGTCCAGTGCAGGCATCTTCGGCTCCATTGCAGACATGTTAGTAGCGATCTATGGCAAGGCCGGTTTCAGTCTAATTCAAAAATGGGTGGATGATTTCTTCATCATCAGGCTTCCCCACCAGTTTTGGACTGAGGCAGACTTCATAGCTCTAACAAGCTACTGCGGAGTCCCATGGAGTCTCGAAAAGCTGTGTCACTTTGCTTCAATCCAAAGATATATCAGGTTTGATTGGGACCTCAACCTCAAACTCGTATCTCTCCCAGAGGAGAAACTTTGCAAGGTACAGGACTTACTGTCCAGCTGGCAGCTCAAGGGCGCATCTTTCACGGCAAAGGAGGCTGCAGGGCTTCACGGCAAGCTAGTGCATGTAGCTTGTATCTTCCCGCTGATTCGCCCTTTCTTGCGATCGATCGCGATTTTTGCAGCAAGCTTCCATTCAGTGCGTGCGCACCTACGCCCATCTTCTGCAGTTTCCGCAGACATCCCTTGGATCCAGTCATTACTATCGTTCCTCCCCAATCGTGTCCCGCTGGCCAACCCTTCTCCAGTGGATATTGGATGGTGGGGCGATGCCAGCACCTCGTTTGGAGTCGGCATCGTCATTCAAGGCCATTGGGCTGTGTGGCGCTAGGCACCACACTTCAAAGTTGGGCCATCACATGCTTTCAACATTGGTTGGGCAGAGGCAGTAGCCGTAGAACTTGGTCTTCATGCTGCCCTCCACTTGGGTATTTTCGTCTCCTCTGTGCCACCTCACATTCCGTCTAATTTTTGTTCAAGGTATCATCTCCAGGAACACTCCGTCAAACCTCTGCTTCCTTGTACGGTCAGACAATGCCGGCGTGGTCGCTGTTACCAACAAAGGCCATTCCCGCAGCCATGAGATGAACATGGTGCTGAAGCACCTCTACCAACTCCAGGCCGAATGCTGCATGCGTTTGCAGGCAGTCTATGTCCTGACCCACTGCAACATTGCAGACGCCCTGTCAAGGGGCGATGTCAATGCTTTCAAAGCAGGTTTCCCTGGAGCATCAGACCAGGTCTCCTTTCCACTTCCTCCCCACCTCATCGACAAGCTAATCCCATGGTCGTAATGATGCTGCCGCATGTGCAGACCACCCATGCTTATCCCACATCCCATACCCCACTTCATACCATTTTGTCGCCACTCCGCCTGCATTGCAAGGCATCTGAACGAATTTTTCTCTGGCGCGGAGTCAATTCTCCTCCACCATCAACCATTGCCAGCAGGGCCAGCCGCGCCTCTCTCCATGACACCGCAAGTTATGGTGCTGGCCTCTGAAAATTCCACTTATTCTGCAACATCTTCTCAATCCCAGAGTCTAACCGCCTCCCCGCATCATTCGAGTTGCTGCACTCCTTTGTGCTATGGGCTGTCACTGACCCTGATCGTGGCGACTCCATCCTGCTAATTTCCGGTCAGACACCCTTTGAGCCAATCTCAGTTAGTGTCGCATGAAAATACCTAGCAGCAATAAGAGCTTGGCACATAGCCCAAGGGTGGCTGCCCCCTCTATCTGATGTCCACCATGACCGCATCAACTGGTCCCTGCGCAGGCTAGAAAACATGCAGAGCAGCCGCCAAAAACCACTTCACCCTCCCATCACCCTACCAATGCTCATGGCCCTTAAGGATTCACTGCTCCTTTCCGACCCCTTTGACGCGTGTGTATGGGCAATGGCATCATGTGCTTTCTTCAGCATGATGCGATTTGGTGAGGTTTCCATATCATCACGCGCGGCCTTTACAGCATCCAAACACCTCACCAGAGCTGATGCCTTCTTTGGGTTCGACTTGTGAGGCAGCCCTTACGCACGCCTGGATCTCCCATCTGCAAAGACAGCACGAGCTGGAGAGATCCAGTCTGTCTTTCTCAATGAGCAAGGAGACCTATGCCCCCTTGCTGCCCTCCATAACCTGGCCCGCATAGTGCCAGCACTGGGTAGTGATCCCTTGTTTTTGTGGCGTGACGTTAGAGGTGATATTCGTCCAATGGTGAAGGTCTGAGCAATGGAATGAATAAACTCAATCCTTATTGGGCGTGGTTGGGGAACTTCATTTGGCCACTCCTTCCGCATAGGTGGTGCATCGTTTTACCTCACAAAGAAAGTGGACCCAGAAATAGTCAGGATTGCCGGATGCTGGAAATCCTTAGCTTACGAAACTTACATCCGCGTGTTTGAACAAATTTCGTCGCAACATATGGCCAACGCTCCATCTCTATGACACTTGCCTCCACTTGTCTTTGGGCTGAGCAGCTAGAGCCGCGGGTGTTCCGGCATATTGGGTGAGCGGCTCCACCTGCTCGCGTCCCACCCCGAGCTAATGCTTGGTCCAGCCCAACCTATGAGATTGTGTCACTGATTATGAAACCAGACGAAGCTGGATTTCCAGGTGCCGGGTAATGTAGCTTGCTGGAGTTTCCCGGCACCACGTGTCCAGCTGAGCGATGTGAAATTTTTATTCCTCGCTCGTTTTCTTTCAACCTTCGGCGACATCGAGTTCGGCATAGCTCATGCATCCTCACTCATTGTTCCCTTCGTATTTTGCACCCACCCACCACTCCCTTTAATACATGCCATAATTGTTTTTTTTTCATTATCTCGTATATATATCATCATTAGCACATTGCGAATAGATTAGATTTGACATGTGTTACACTGTTATATATGCTATCAAGCTTCAAGCTTCATATTCAGAACACGATTGAACTCGCGAGCAGTTTTCCCGCCCTCCCAGCGGCTCCACCTGCTCGCGTCCCACCCCGAGCTAACGCTCGGTCCAGCCCAACCTATGAGATCGTGTCACTGATTATGAAGCCAGATGAAGCTGGACAAAAATTCCCACTGCTAAGAAAGGACAATGGTATTTGCGTCGCCGCTCGAAAACACGTGACAAAACCACGTGAGTTTCCAAAAAGAGGTTTAAGCGAGCTAACCGGAAACCATGTGACCTAAGCGTAAACCACGTGAGCAGGTGAGTGATGGGAAAAACCCGCTCTCCCTTATTCTTAAGATTCTTAAGATACTCAAAAGATACTCAATTCGATTCATGCACTGCCCCATAACTTCAATGAGAAATGCATGTGGCATGATAAGCTCGCCCATATTTAAGGAGGGTAAGGCCCATTACCTCCTCCACAAGGTGCGCTGTACCTTTTCGTTTTTCCCCTCGATCTCGATTCTCATACTTCAATTTTACACTTCCCGGCCCCTTTTTTGGAATCTTATCCAAAATGTTCGGTCGTGCGGCAACCTCGTCTTATATTTCAGCTGCAAGGAAATGTCTCGCGACATCGAAGGGTTACGCGCATGTACTATCACTCGAGCGGCGGACGCTCAATCGCTGCTCATCCCTTCTTTCAGCGGGTGACAGTGAAGATCCTGCCATACCGGAGTGGGACACATTTACTCAGAAGAAGGTCGGACATCACATGACAGGTCTTCTGGCCTTTCGTCATCTCATCCCGCGCCTTGTGACTGCCAAGTCTCAAGCTCAAACTTCCAAGTCAATGGCATGTTTCCATCTTCGAATCTGATGAAGACACCATTTGAATATTCGTCTTGCTACAGATCCTCGCGAGCAATATAGGTCTCGTTCCACCCTCCTTGACTCTGAGTTCTGCAACCAGCACAATAGTTGCAAACCGCAGCAACGCCAGGTTGGACAAAATGTTTTGTGGGGATGATATGCAAAAGGTACATGACATTCACCCAAATTAGCCGATGCTTACATTGGAAATACATAGGTCATTAAAGTCGAGCCTTCGTCTCGTGTTGTATATCAGTTGAAGCACATGGTGCTTCATGTTGCACGACGCTATAGTGAAGCTATCAAGGCCTTCCAAACGATGCTCGTAAAATTGAACAGTGCTCATGACACGCAGATACGAAGTAAGCCCTGAGTATCGCCCACGTGTCCAGATGCTCAACTATTTCCTCAGAGCTGCGCGAGAAGTATATTAGTCCATCCAAAGCAGAAAGTGACATTCAAAAGTCCATCGACGCTCAACTTTACATCGCCCCACTTCGTCTGTTTAACACCACCACAGGACGCTTATGTGATCGAGGGGCGCAAATAAGCGCCTTCAAAGAAAGCACAGAGTACAATGAGCTTCTGTCATCGGTGATGACGCACACAGACCTCCCTGTGGGGTACGTTGCAGACGCGGTGGCAACGTACTTCCATTACGTCATGTTATCCCATAGATGGGAAGAGAACGAGCCTCTGCTTCACGACATCCAAGACAAAATCGTGTATGAGTTGAATGCACCTCGTCTCACGAAGCTGCAGTCATTCTGCAAAGTAGCTCGTCAAGCGGGGTATCATTGGGCCTGGGTGGATTCCTGTTGCATCGACCAGAACAACAACGCAGAACTCCAAAAATCAATCAACTCCGCGTTTGCCTGGTATCATCATTCAGCGCTTACGGTCGTGTACCTCTCGGATGCCTCGCCTTCGTCTAAATACGGCGCACTAGCGAAGAGCGCTTGGATTACCCGCGGATGGACCGTCCCGGAATTCCTCGCTTCTAAGGTTATTCGCTTCTACCAACAGGATTGGACACCTTATCTCAACGATGTCTCCCCCAATCACAAGCAGTCTGTGGAGATTATGCATGAGTTGGAGGATGCGACGGGCATAGATGCACGCACCCTTGTTACCTTCCAGCCGGGAATGAGAGATGCCCGAGAGAAACTCCAATGGGCGTCCATGCGTGTCACTACTGCACCGGAAGACATCGCATACTCATTGTTTGGCATCTTCGGCATCCAACTACCTATTCTTTATGGCGAAAATGCGCAAAACGCGCTCGGACGGCTCCTGCAGGAGATCGTAGCTCGATCAGGGGACATCACTGCCCTCGACTGGATCGGACAACCATCCGAATTCAATAGTTGTCTTCCAGCCGACATCACCTCATACGCAGCTCCGCCATGCACATTCCCAACTTTATCTGAAGACCAAATTCAGACAGCGGTCTCTGCTCTGCGACACACTGTAACTGTGGGTCAGGCTTCAAAATTATTTGACCGACTTGAACAGCTTAGCGCTCCTCGCTTTGCGAACTGCAGACTCCATCTGCCTTGCATTGTCTTTCCTGTCACAGAAATTAGACGGAGACCCTGTGCAGCCCACGAGACATCGATCACATACGGTGTCAAGGCGGATGGACTTGGTGATCTGCTGATCACTACGGAGGAGAGGCTGCTCCAATTCTCACGGCTCAGACCCACTAGACAGACGTTCCTACTCGTCCTTCCGTGGGATCGTCGTCTCCTCGAGCTGCCTGGCTTCACAGGCGACGCGGAAAGCGTGGGAGATTGGTCTCAGCCCGAGTCTCCGCTAGACGACTCTGACGAGTCTGTTGGTGATTGGATTGGAGACGAAGAGTTGGCTGATTCGGAGTCTTACTCACGTGCATTAAGATTGATCGTTCGTCTCGGACAACCATTCGGCGCATTTTTACTAGCGCAGCAGCGCGGTGGAGAATATAAGAGGATTGCATCGGATCACGATATCATTGCTCAAGTTGTGGATGGGACATCTGTCCACAGCATGGCAGACATCAGAACCCTGGAAATATTGTAGCTGTATATGTATTTTTATCTCGAGGGACTTGGAGGCTGTATTATTAGATTTGGCAGAGTTCAGCAGTACTAATGGCGGTTTGTACCTTTGATGATGCATACGTATATGCCCTAAAATCTCAATCATGCATTAGTACTGCCCTCGTCCTACATTGGTGACCCTTTCGTCTGTCACCGATGTGTGCTACGCGCGACAATACACGAATCAACATCACCTTCAGCTATTACAACTTGAGTGCCAATTGCCACCTCTGAGTCCATGCACTGCAACTCAAGTAGCTAGTACGATTATGTGATTCAAGGTATCAACTTGCAATGTCTCGAGCCAGATATCCAACCTATTCTCTGGCGATTCACGCACGCCCGACGAGTTTGCTCTCGATGTCTCATTATGGCCGCAATACGTCCGAAAGCTTCGCCACCAGCCTCATTTTACCAGTGTGAATTAATTAAGGTAGAGAAACGTGTATCTCGACATTTTCGGGAGACTTGATGACTTGTTTGGAAACGGTCGGATTGGCGTCGTCTGGAGATCATCGATACCAGATTGGGAAGACAGAAAACAGCAAGTATGCACATTGAATCCGAATGGTGAATGTCCGTGCCCATGTGGCGCGATCCCTTTGGATTAAAACTATGATATACATGGAATTGACCAGAGTCTGACTCCTCCAACCCATCCTCAAGCGTCAGTCTCGCCATGGCGTTCATCTCACTCGATACTGCTGCTAGCGTATGAAGTTGGGTAAACGGAGTGTCGGCGTCCACAAGGTACTGCGGAAATGTCGAACCCTGGCCAGAAGTATATACAACATCTTGGGCAGCAGTTTCAGAAGCTGAAGGGGAAATTTAAAAGTCGAATTTAATTTCGCCTTCAGCTTTTGACGAGGAATTGTCGCTGGGGTCCTGCTAGATATGGTGTTGTTTGCGACATCGCAGTATGGTAACCGTTTTCCTGCGAAGACATATTTATGGGTAGCGGACGCTCAAATATTTTCGTCGCATGGTCGTAAAGCCTGCTGTGCATGAAGCAGGAGTCTCGCGTTTGAGTAAGGGAGGTTGTATTGAAAGATAGTCCATATTCACTTGCCGCTTCAGCATCCCATCTAGCCCACCCTTCGGTAGTGTCGGAACATGACATGGTTCGGCGCTCGTTGCCTGTTAAGGATATCGCGCACTTTGAGCGTATCTTGTAACAAAGTAGCAATGTGGATGTTGTGACTTGTCGGCAAGGACGAGACGGATGGAATTCAGGTGACTTCCATGGTGTTTTTATTGATAACTTCAATGGCTGGTATGGGAGGATTAAGTATGATGTATTGAACTCACAGGTGGAAGAGCAGAGAAATCGGAGTCTCGCAGCAGGTGGCCTAAAGGATTTATCTGTCGGGCGTCCCCAGCAATGTGCAATATTAATGAAGGAGGAGACACACCTCTTCCTGGTGATCCGTGACATAAAAACATGCAGGGTTCAGGCCCACATCAGCACGCGGCGCTGCTGCTACCGAACAACTCATTTCGGTCCTTCGACGCTTGAGTCTGCTGTTCTCCACCCTTTCTTCCTTCGCCATCATGCGTCACTGTAGTGTGTGCAAGATCAAGTGTGAAAAGCCGTTACGGTGCTCAAAATGTCAGAAAACTATGTGAGTACAAGCTGATACGAGAGATAAAAACTTTGGATTTGACTGATGATGCCCGGGACAGCTACTGCTCGTACGTGGCAGGCATCAGCCCTTATTAGAATTGTAGTCTTACACATCGATTCTCCTCTAGCGCGGAGTGCCAGAAAATCGACTGGAAGGTGCACAAGCGCAGCGTCTGCATTAAGCCGGCCATCTTACACAAGGTGGACAAAATGATGAAAAAATGGGGTGGGCCGGGGTCGATGATGGACATGATCAGCAAGATGGAAGAATCGGCTTGGGAAGAGCGTCGGCGGAACCCGATTCCTGCGCCAAAATGTGATGGCTGTTTTTCACGATTCCGTGGCACTCCTCCAGATGAGGATGAAGAAGACGGTGCAGAGGATGTAGGAGACGCCTTCAAGCGGTGCACGACTTGCGATTACACCATTTGCGAAAATTGTACTCATCTGGATATACAAGGTATGTTTTTCATGGCCTCCATCTCCCCATCTTCAATGCTGATTCTGTGAGCCCCAGGTGTGCCATACTTTGATCGCCCGCCAGGCACTTGCCGCTGCCTGAAGTCGAACTTTGGCGTGAGCTACTGCTTGTCGTCGCCCTGTTACCTTGATGGTGACGGTAGTAAGCCATACCACGGTGACAGACACCCCAAGGTGGCGAGCAGTGGGTATGGTGAAGATGCATTTGAGGCTGAAGGAGCGACAGTGCAGGACATGTGGTGTGATTGCGCGATGCTTGAAGAAAGAGCATTTGAAGGATGCGCTTCCTGGCATAAATTAGCTACGTAAAATCTTGCAGGACTCACGCGAAATTGTCTATCTTGCCTCGTTCTAGCATGGATTCTGTTGATACTAGGTCTTCTTGTAGTTGAACATTGAATTGACATCGACGTTGAACGTTGAATCAAGCCGACGTACTAGGCTCTCGTAGCCAAGGAAAGAGAACCGAACGGTTCCCATGACCATTATTGATCGATATTTACTGTTCGTCATGCTTATAATTAGCCATACATTAGACGCCAATAGCCACTGACGTTCAACGTTCAAACGTTGAGCACCAGGTTTGCAGCTCACAGGCTGTGTATTGGCTCGGCGAGGTTCAAGCATGGGGTTCCTTAGCGGGCTATCCGCTGTGCTCGCGTTTCGCACTATTCCAACTACAATCCTCATAACAGTCATTTATGCGGCAATCTTCAGCACTTTGCTAGTCACCGACCAGCTCCCCTCTGTGCCCAAGCATACACGGGGCTTGGATTTTCAGCAGGCATACAGAGACTTGCATGAGGTGCGTTGTTTCAAGGATACGCAATGAGTTCAATTCAATTCAGCTCTTTCAGGTGGCCGCTCGTCCGCATCCTTTCAATTCGCATGCCAATGTTTTAGTTCGTTCCTACATCTTGAACCGCGTGAAGGATATCGCTTCTTCCTATGATCATGTCTCCGTCGATTTCGATCTTTCTTCCAATGCGTCTTGGGCATCAGGACTGCTCTCCACCAGCCCATACGCAGTGTACTACGAGTCTGACAATGTATTAGGTCAGGTCGAGGGGAGTGATAAGGAGTATCAAGAATCAGGCGGACTTTTGCTCAGTGCACACTGGGACTCCGTCAGCACCGCTGCTGGAGCGACGGATGATGGTATGGGCGTAGTGACGCTCTTGAGCATGGTGAAGTACTTCGCAGAACACAGACCGAGCCGAACGGTGGTTTTCAACATCAATAATGGCGAAGAAGACGGCTTGAATGGAGCACATGTGTACGCTATAATTCTGCTTTTGTATTCCACTCACTGATCTGGCTCGTTAGTTTCATAGAGCATCCGTGGGTCAATATCACTGATACTTTTTTGAACCTTGAAGGTGCTGCGGCGGGAGGGTGAGCAATCCAAAATGAGAAGTGCTGTATCACTTTACTGATAGCGATACTCAAGACGGCCATTACTTTTCCGAGCGACTTCTCGCGCTCCTTTGGCATCCTGGAGCACTTCTCGTCCACACGCGAATGTCATCACTGGCGATGCATTTTCGCGTGGCGTTATTCGCAGTGGTACAGACTACTCGGTTTATGAGCAAGCTGGACTCAAGGGGCTAGATTTCGCTTTCTACCGTGGCAGGAGCAGGTATCATACAAAGTATGACTCTATCCCTGGTATGTCCGGTGACAAGAGCAAGAACGCGTTATGGGCGATGATGGAGGGGACATTGTCCTCGAGTCTCGTGCTTGCAAACGATGTAGAGGGACAAACGAGGGCTGAGTCCGTCGGACAAGGAAGTGAGCCAGTGTATTTCGACGGTGGGTTCTTTCGCTATTTTACCTGGCTGAATTTATAATTCTCCTCTTATCAGTGTTTGGTACGGTCATGATCGTGTTCACGTTCCAAACTCTATGGATTGTGAACATCATCCTCCTTACCGTCGGACCTGTTATTCTCCTGATGTTGGTCTACTTCGAGCACATCATCAGGGTCACGTCTCGTATTCGTTCTGGATACTATCGCGCTGCGAATGGTGATGCACACCACGAGAGTTTTGTGGCGCGTGCGTCGGCAGAAATAAAATCTTTCCTCAAAGGTTTTTGGGTCTGGTCCAAATTCTGGACTGCTTTGTTGCTTGGTGTTGGATTCCAGGTACTTTTAGTAGTCGGATATGCGAATCTGAATCCATTCGTGAGTGTCTAGTTCTCTAGTTCTCCGCGCTCACTCACTTATCGATTGTCAGGTCATTCACACTCACCCTTGGCTTGTGTTCGTGTCTGCGTTGTCGCTGGCTTATCTCACAACAGTCCTCGCTCTCACCTTTCCACTGACGAAGCATAGCGTTGTCCCTGCCCCAGAGCAGCAGAAGCTGTCTGTCCTCCTTCATCAGTATGTTCTGACATGGGCGCTGCTCCTATATACAACATCAGTCGTCACGCTTGGGGGAACATATTTCATAACTGCTTGGAACGCGGTGGTTCTCATAGGAGCCGTGCTCGCGTGTGTGGAAGGCATGGCTGGCGCTCGGGGATACGAAGACGAGGAAGAGGTTGGAAGGCAAAGGCGTTATGTGAGCGGTGTCCACTACGATGCCGTGGGCACCGCCGAGAATGGTCACCGAGACTCTGAGAACGGGCACCAGCGCGTGGACACTGTGGAGGAAACCGAGCCGACAGAGATTACACCTCTCATTGCTCAGCATGGCCAGCCCACGCCGTTAGGTGAAGAGCAGGGTGCTATTGGCTGGTGGATTGCCCAGCTGTTGGTAGTTGTTCCGCTGCCTGTTGTCCTAGTGTCTCATATTGCGGTCATCTTGCTACTTGCGATGAATCAGACACTCACAGATGGAACCAGTCCTTTTGGTGGTGAGCGCCTACAGATTTCATATTGCGTTAGCCTAGTGAGCTGACGTGCTGTGCAGTTTATGGAGCGGTCTCGATGTTGGCGTTACTCATTGTGCTTCCCCTTGCACCATTCAGCATGAACATGCATCGCGGGCTGAATGGAATTATTCTCATTATCTTCATCCTGTCGACAATCTACACCTATCTTGCGTTCCCATTCTCACAAGAAACACCACTCAAGGTCTATTTCGCTCAAAGCGTGGACCTAGACACGTCTCGCGTGGTTACCGCACTCACTGGGCCTCGTCAATACCTGTCGACCGCCATCATCCCCCGATTCCCGTCTGCAATCGACCAAGCCGTCAATTGTACAGATGCTCCAGATAAGCTCGGTCTGCAAACTTGTAAATGGGAGGTTGGAGATGCGTTTGTGCCCTCTCCGGGTGGAAGCAAGCGTCATTATGGACAGGGCCCTGCGTCCGCTCTGCAGAAGTGGGTGACTGCATCCATCAAGCGTAAATCGAACAGCGCGCGCATCAAGGTACAGGGATTGAACACTCGAAGCTGCACTCTCCAATTCTCGGGCAAACGCGTAAAAAGATTCCATCTTTCTGGCGACGGTGGAAAAGGCCTGCAAGGCGGCTCTGAGGTGCCTGAAGACGGGCTCGAGCTAATAAGACTGTGGAGCCGTGATTGGGAGAAGGAATTTGAAGTGGAAGTTGATTTAACAGGAAGAGAGGATGAGAAGGCCACGGGGCGCGTGAGCTGTGGTTGGGCAGAGTATGAAAGTGCTACGGTTGGTGGGGGGCGTACTGGGGGTAAGATCCCGTCGTTGGAGGAGGTACTCCTTTTCTTGCCTGAGTGGGCAGTCGTCACCAAGAGCTCGGCTGCACTATTCGATGCTGGATGGGAATTTGAGGTTTGAATTACCCGGGCTCGAGTAGGTTCTGCGGTATCTAATGAATTTTGATTTTGATGGCCTGTCGATCACACGTTTCTATAGGCTAAATGTTGTGTCGGGTGTTTGAATTGGAATTATGCGGCCGGGTGTTCGCAGTGCAAACGCTGGCTAAACCACAATTACCCGCCACGGCAAAAGCTTAACCAGAAAGCAGAGCTGCCAGTTGTGCGTGAGTAACCATATTCACACGTCAACAGGAATACGTACATAGCTGATTTGCGGAAAGTTGTAAAACCCCAGTGATCAGTACTTGACTAGTGACCACTGCAGTACTGCACAAGGCAGCCATCATGATGCTAGGTCTTCTTTTTGCTCTTCAAGTCATTGGCCTTGTCGCGGCGTCCTCCTCCTCCCCTTCTGATACATGTTATTTCATCCCTCTTCCTTCCATACCGTCTTCCACTGACAACCGTACCATACCATGGGGCGAGCCAACAATACAATACGCAAATGGAACGACATGCTGTTCTTCGCTGGACGAAGTACGACAACAGTTGGACATCATTGATGCACAGCTTTTGCAACTTTTGTCACAAAGGTGCGGTTCAAACGAGTTTTATAGGATTCTTCATATCACTGAGCTTTGTGCACTTTCAGAGCTTCGTACGTCAGAGAAGCAACCCGCTTCAAGGCCACAGTTGCAGACGTCAACGTTCCGTCTCGGAATCAGCAGGTGATACAGGGCGCTGTTGATGCTGCTCCATCAGTGCATTTGCCGCAAATCGTCGCCGAGATAGTGTATGAGGGCCTTGTGAATTCTAGCGTACTCTTCGAGGAATGCATAGTGAGCGCCACACTGATCGTCAAAAGTTATCTGTTCCTGATAATCTGAAAAGTTCAACACCTACGTCGACCCCGAGTGCGCCGGTGGAAATTAATATTGAAACCTGAATCACTGCAGACTAGTTAGGCGTTTGGTATTTATACAGACGTGTGCGTCCAAGGATGGTGGGGTTGCTCCGTGACTGTTATTTTCGTGGCGACCCATGCCTCTGAATGAACACCATCGCTGAGCGCTGAATACTGCTTGCTGCTCGACTTTGACGTGCAAAAGACAAATTGCATCCGAACTTAGAAGCCGTCGAAAATAGTGAACGTTTGAACACCGTTGTTTGTTACATTCGACCTTGTGCATAATAATCCGCCCAGTGCTGGCCCTGGGCCTTCGCTTCGTCTTCTACCGACCTGTAATTTATGCAATATCTTGTTGATTTCTAGTGAGAAATGTTCACAAGTGGGAGTAAAAAAGCAGTTGGACTTGCAACAAAAAGAATCGCACTGAAGTCGAGGTGAGTTGTAAGTTCATATTCGCAGTCCTCCTTCTGATGCGGTGTTTGGAATCGATAGATGTTACAGCGATCATGCAGCAGCAAACAGAGATATCCAATCTATCATCCAGATTTCACGGTCCAACATTTATCGCTTTGGTGACCCAAACTTCGCGGCGCCTGTTTTCCGTGATGTGCATTGGACCGTTGGTGAGGGTGAAAACTGGGCTGTAATAGGGACGGGCTCGAAGCAAAAGACTGCACTTTTGCAGGTGCGTCATAGTGATATTCCAAAGTGTCTACATTGATAAATTCATACTGCGCTTTAAAGACACTCCTCGGTCACCTACGCATAACTCCTCCTCCGCCTTTACCTGGAGGGCTATTCCCATTCCTCTCTGACCCTCCACGCGACCCGCACACATGTGTGGCCCTCGTATCATTCGCGCATCGGTCCCGCGCAGCTGGTGGTGCCTTCTATGACTACACTTCTCGATATGGCGCAGTTAGAGAAGAAGACCGTATCACTCTTCGAGAAAGCATGTTTGGGGAATACGACTTTCTGAACATTCAGCCAAAAGGTGGCAGGGTGAAGACTCCCGCTGAAACCGCGCAAGACGAAGTAAAGAAGGGCATCTTTGAGGACCTAACTTCGAGATTAGGTCTTTCTTCCCTGTTGGATTTACCTTTGATCGCTCTATCAAATGGCCAGACGCGTCGAGCACGCATTGTGAAGGCTATTCTGTCTGAACCAGAGCTCCTCGTACTTGACGAACCTTTGAGTGAGTGATTGAACTTAAATTCGACGAGCGCAAAGTGTAATGGCTGTACTTTATCCAGCCGGCCTTGACGTCAACACCCGCCCTATCTTGTTGGATGTTCTCCGGTCACTGCATGAGTCTCGCAGTCCACGCATTATCATGGGTCTCAGGATGCAGGACCCTGTTCCTGACTGGATTTCGCACATTGCTCTAGTGACGGGCGAAACTATCTTGACAGGCATCAAAGATGAAATCATGTCCAAGCACGCGGAACATCATGCGAAGGAGGCTGAGAATAGAACGGCAAGCACCACTCAGTCATATTCACAGCCTGGCCTTGATCATGGAAAGCCTGTAGTCGACATGCGGGACGTAAACGTTTCATATGGCCCACGCAAGGCAACTACGTCCTTCTTCATCGTTTCCATTGTCAATGACGCTGTATTGATTTAGGTGCTCAAAAATATCAATTGGACAATCCGCGAAGGCCAGCGCTGGCATCTTCAAGGTGCAAATGGTGCGTCAACATTCTACGAAACTGAGACTTTAGGGATCTGACCAGTTCTGACCAGGTTCTGGGAAAACAACACTTCTTTCGCTCCTGACTGGCGACCATCCCCAGTCTTACACTCAGCGGGGTGGTTCGAACCTCGAGCTGTTCTCCCGACCTCGGCAGCGCATCCCTACCCCGCTCTTACGTTCACTCATTGGCGTCGTTTCACCAGAGCTTGCAAATGCATACCCGCGACGCGCCGGTGTCAGTGTATTCGACGTCGTAGGCACAGGATTTGATGGTGGTTTCGTCCCTGGTGGAAAGGACGGCGTCGGTAAAGGTCTAGAAGGCGCACTCAGTGACGAAGTCAGACAATGGAGAGTGAAACGCGTCTGCGAAGTCCTCAACGGCCTCGGTCCGACTTCCTGGGAGACAGAAACTGGCAGTTTTGCCGCTGGTGACGAGCTTTTGGCGCCGAACGAAGCATTTTCGAGACGCGATTTCGTGGATCTCTCTGGAGGCGAACAGAGTATCGTTCTGCTGATGCGGGCACTTGTGAGCCGCCCCCAACTTGTATTGTTGGATGAAGTTTGGAGCGGTATGGACTGAAAATATGGTTCGCGCTGCGAGGCGCTACCTTTGCGAGGGCGGTGTTGGATCTGACCAAGCAGTGGTGGTTATTAGCCACTGGGAGGAAGAGGTGCCATGGACGGTACGAGATGGTTTGAAAAGATTTAAATTAGATGATGGGGAAGGACAAGAGCTGTAGGAACGGCGTCATAGAACTAGAATTCGAGGAAATAAGTCGCCCGTAAAATTTCCTTTTCAGTACATTGCGTCCTATGAGCCGCGCTGCTTTAGTCAGCATGGCGTCATGCATCTAGTGCTCATTATACTTTCCCTCAAACTCTTCCTCTGTTTATGTCTTCACCTATTTCTTAGGGATCATCGATCAGTGCCCAACGCTAGCATGCTTATAGTTTTGAAGAACATCGCACATCTGCAGGATCTACGAATTTCACGTCAGAAGGACGCACGCTTTGAGTTCAGGTTGATTGGACCCACCTGGACCCCTTCACAATCACCTAAGGGAGCATTCATATGTGGTGCTCGTACATGCAATTATCTGGATTAGTATCTGGATGTAGACGCTCTCGACAAGCGAATTTCATCACAGCATGCTTCTGTCAGGACAGCAACGCTCAAATGGTCTATGCAATTGGATCTACCCCAATCGAGCAGGGATAAATCCTCGTGGCCCCTTATCGTATCGTCACATGGCTTCGACGGTATCGCAGAAGGCAAGTGATCATGCTGTGTGCACCCATTCGCTAGCGCCCATAGTAAGTATATATAAAAGCATCAGTTTCCTGCACATGTAGACTCGAGCCCACAATTCTCCAACACTCCACGATGTCAGACCATCAAGCGCTCGTTGAAGCGCTCTTGATGAAATCAATACTTGGTCAAGAGCTCGTTGATACGAAGTTCCACCTATTTTCAGGCCGCTCAGCAAATTCACGTAAAGTCTCCCGACTCCAAGCCTTGTCAGGCAACGACGTCGTTCTGGCAGCGCGTTCCGAATTTTTCGCCCAGCGTAGGCTATCTTTTGCACATGAAGGTGATGAGTTCGCTTACAATCAGAGTTGACAGTATCGTCCAGAACGGCGCCACCTGACGCCACGTTGGTCGACTTCGACGGTGGTTCAGCGTTCGAGGATGGCATGACACTTGATGATTATGGATACGCATCTGACAGTGATCTTGAAGATGATGAAGTTGAGGATGCTAGTCAATCGCCAGTCAGCGACGGAACTGCCACCCACGAGGGTAAGTGATTCAAAAGAAGATCAGCGACATAAGTTCTGACGTCTCTTGCAAGGAAATACGAGTGAATCAGATGACTATGATTATGACGATGATTTACATATCGTTGCGGATAGTAGTTGCAAACCTAACTGTGATCCCATAGTCAGCGGACCTACCACAAGCAGTGGCGCCTATCACCTCTGCCCCAAATCGACATAAACTACCAGTTGTCAACTGCCGTCACATACTGGTTCGAGACACGGCCTTCAGGACGTAAGTCGCGACTCGCAAGTCATCATAATAGCGGCACGCCTTTGATCTATGCATTAGATGGAAAGCGCTCTTGCTATATCTATACACGAATAAGATTGTCTTCTCTCCACTCAAATCTCAGGGACAGCCCAGAGCTCATGTGGAGGGCCCCGACTCTAGCGCCTTATGGCCTTGCTCACCAAAGTCCATGTATCGTTTAGGGTGCAAGGTTTGAGCAAACTTGCCTCGTACTCTCCAAATACCCTAAAACACAATGGCCAGGTTCGACTTGACAGTGTTCGTGACCAAGCCTTCAATGCAATACGCAGTGGTTTGAATGCAGAAAACATTGTTCAAGAGCTTGCCTCTTCACTTACATCCAAGTTGGTCACTTCGTCGAGCAGGCCGTTTACAAACTCACGCGATATCAGGTACCCTGAAATCCTGCAAATGCATGTACAAGTCCTACTCCAGCACATCACGTCTGTCCCTGTTATCCAGAATCTCCCTTCACTAATAAGGAGGATCGTTGATTCGCAATTGCCCCACGGAGGAGATATTATCATTGATTTGTACCAAAAATTCTTGCTGCAATATCATCCTCGGGCGCTTGCGCTTGCAAATGCGCCGACACAGACGGATTCGGCCCCTTCTCAGCCAGATTGCGAGTTTGGACCCCCTATAATGCTGGCACCTCCGCCACCTCCTCCCAGAAGTCCCTCACTGCCGTCACCTCGTTGTGAAGTGCCCAGTATTTCCCCTCCAAAAAAAACTGCGAGCAAACCGAGAAAACCTTTGAAAAAGTAAGCAGGATATTGAAGACGATGCAAATGAATATCATTTCTCTGGCTACAGACTTCCCTTTATACTGTCAGCTATGGACTTCCCCTTGTACCGGTTTCAAGTGCTACTCTACCGGCTATGGAGTTTCTGTTATTTCGCTACGAGAACTCATTTCGATATAAAAGCTTTCCGTGTCTTAACTCTCCTTCACTCACCTCGCGTCACTCTTGATCTGTCAATCCTCATCGAACTCACTAGCAGCATTACAGATATTAGTACCCTTCATTGAAGTACTGCTTCAATAAGGTGCACCTTGGATTGTATGGATTGTGTACGATTACTGTTGAACTTGTATGCGACGAGACTATATATTTTCCCTGTTAATGCAAAGAAAATCGTCCTAGCCACGGGCCACTGCTCCAAGCCAATTACGGAAGGGACTCGTTATCCTCCTCGAGTGTCTCTGCGTGCGATTGCAGACCCTTACACAAGGAGTGTAGGTGCTCAGTACAGTGCCTTGTTGACACATCAGGCCTTACCCGACGATGGACTACCCCCCACTTTGTCCACAGCGACCTGATATGAGGCTATTTTCGAATACATATGTAGAACATATGTAAGGACGGAGCGATTTCCAACATTCGCGTCCACTCCTGTTCGCGCTCTCCCAAATCGTTTTCTCCTGTGTGCGCTGTGTGGGAGTGAAACCTCCTTTGGGTATACATAATGTTCCATCGTGATCAAGTAGAGCTGTCCCACCAATGGAAAGACAATTATAAAACTACCACATGCCCGGCTACACAGGGTTCCCATTCGACCTCTCTCCATACGCCTAACCCTGTGTAGCCGAGCATGTGGTAGTTTTGTAATTGTCGTGAAACCTCCTTTGCGTTCACGTAATGTTCCATCATGATCAAGTAGAGCTGTCCCACCAATGGGAAGACAATTACAAAACTACCACCGGCTACACAGGGTTCCCATTCAACCTCTCTCCATACGCCTGCCTCGCGTTTCTGAATACCTTCGCGTTCTTAAATTCCACGCCCTGCGGGTATTGGAAGGTAGTCAAAGGTGAATTTGCAACTCGGGCGTTTGGGTATCGAGGCAAAACTTTTGGGGCGCTGCCGGCGCGTCGATTGATGTAGGTGATTACGAAACCAATGATTGCTAAATGAAAGTGAGCGAGTGGCATAGAACAACACGATTCCCCGAGCATACCAAAGACAAAGGACATATAATAAAAACCCATGAGAACATGAGCTAATTTACAGTCACCAGATTCAGACAAGTCCCGACAAAGGGCTGTCGCATGATTCTGAACTGCGCGGATGGCATGGGTGACACAAGATGCTGAAGACGCGTCAGAACAGCAAATACAAGCAGCACAGTCAGGTGACGTACGGATATTGAAAAGGCACAAAGCGGCGAAGATAATGAGATATCTAGTGTTACCAATCTCTGAGATCCTCCCGCAAGTGCTGGTCGAGCCGTCAGCTTTTCGCATCTAAAGTGTAACGTAAATGAACTCACACAATCGGGAAAACCGAGAGAGCACAAATGCTCAACACAGCGGAAAGGACCAGGAATGCTGAAGCAAACTGGTGTGCATGAAGGATAAAGCTAGATTGAAAACACTTACCCTCTGTGATGTACCCCATATACACCAGCCATAAAATCGTAATCGATCCGATGTTGCTGATTTGAATACCGACTTGTTGGGTGAAGCTGAGGCCTGATAGAGCGTAGGGGAGCGGTTGATAGACGAGGGGAATCATGGTGCATTGAAGTAGGAGACAGAGGAGTGATGATGATTGGGACTTTTATAACTGAGAGATGTGGCTGCTTCCACAGTCCACGGTCTACGGTCACAGCACTTTGGCCAGCACTATCCAAGCTGCAGAAGCAAAATAATAAAGGGATCGTAGTGGAGTCCTGTAGTGGACTATGGTGCTTGGACTAACAACAAGCTTTGAGGAAACAATAGTGTTGTCCAGAGCGCAGAAGCAATTTATGGGTACAGGTATGCCCGAAGGCCATTGCGAATCGACTCTCTCTGGCAGTGTGAACGAGCGTGTACAATGGCGCCGGGCTGACACTCCAAACTGGATCTTTCATGAACACGACGACTACAATTACTACAGCACACCTAAATTAATGCGGATGAGTCACTGTGGCAAGCTAATCACATACCTCGAAAATCTCGACTGCATAATACCGTACCGTACCCATGCAGTCCGTGCCATCTCCTTTATTTGGGCATGATGTACTGCAGCTGCAGTTCGGAAATCTGGCGGCGCACAACACATCCCAGATGCATCCGTAGTACGTGGGTCACAGTAGCCCCTGCTATGTTGTAGATCCGTCACATGAGCTGCGCCGCTCGCCTCAAACAGCTTGCCCCCTGCATATACATATGCCCAGCCTACCAAAAAGCCAGTTCCATGGAACGCACTTGCCAGCGCGCTAGTATGCATATATATTGCGGGCTGGGCTCTTGCCATTCTGCACTCATATATCTGGATTCCAGACTGTCGTTCACTTGATTATAACATGGAATACCCATGGATCTATCATAACTGGCAGGGCCTTACCCAGGTCATTCAAGAAGGCAGTCAATGCCTCGCCTTTCTGTTTGGATGGCCTGAGTACGGGGGACTACGATCATGGACCATACTCGAAATGAACAACCCGAGACATAAAGCTGGAGTTGACCAGTCGATCTCGGTCCTGACTGATCGGCATTCGTATCTTGGACTTGATTTTACATTGCCTCCATAGGTTTTAGTAAAATGACACAGCTCACCCGGGAATCCGTCGGGCCAATCCCACCACTGATGCGACGGTCATAGGTGACCAGGAACATGTACTGATCCTGTGGTACGATGCGTAAAAATGTATCTGAATCAAAGTCATTGCGATTGGAGTATATGGGAATCAAGATGATTTTCTGTGGGAGCCAATCCAAATTTTGTGCTTAAAAAAGTCAGATAGACGAACAGACACCTTGCACAAGCACACTTCACCGGCTTTCAATAATCCTACATTGCAGGATCTTCAGGCATACGAATCATAAACTCTGCCCTCCCTTCCACACCCATAACAGCGGCTTCTACTGTCTCATTTCGGTCGCACAAGAAGTGATCTTCCTCCTTCAAGCCCTGGTCATTTTGCGTTACCACGACTAAGTAGAGTTGCGCACTGCGGAGTGAAAATATAAGCCAAGGAACACCCAAAGTAAATATCAGAGGCACTGACACATTGACGTCCAAGCGGAAGCTCTTGCATGCTCCGGTCAAAACTTTGCCTATTCGTGTGTGGGGTTTTGTACTGAATTGTGCATGCTGCGCAGAGGGTTTGTGCTGGATGCTAATGACAAGTTTGGTGTGTGCGAGCTCTGGCGCTGGTTCGGCTATGTAGAATCATTAGAAACCATAGAAATATAGATGATTGTGCAAACAACGTACATTCCTGAGTGGTTTGATTCGCTTGAGGCTGGTGCGCCATTTGCCCAGCAGGACTCGAATTTGGCTCTTGTTTGACATGTTGGCCTAATGCTCTCGCGTAAGATATCAGACGACAAGGAAGGAGATATACTACCTAGCGGTTTATGTGTTCCGAAGGGGACTCGACCTTCTTGGGAGCTTCCAGCGATGGACGACACCCGTATGCGATGCGCAGAAGGAGTTTCCCGTTCCTTCTTGATCGGTTGTTCTGTGTCTATATGTTTCGTTATGCATATACCAGGGTAGCAGAGAGTGACTCGCCAGGGACATGAGGCATATCTTGTGCACGAGCAGCAATCGTCCGATTCCTAGCTCCGGGTGCCAATGGCTGAGGGTCATCAACGACAGCAGCCTTTTGTGTTTGCTGCAAGTCTGTGGCCAGTCTCGAATTATGATCAAGCGCATTTGGGCTATCTTCGCCATCGGACACAATGACCTGCCGTCGGCGACGAGATGACCTAGTCCGCACAGTAATCTCCTCCTTCTCATCCGTCTGCTCATTCTCCCCTATCTCATCCTGCTCCTCTTCTTTCTCATCCTGCTCATTTTCCGTCTCGTCATGCGCCTCATGCTCTCCGACATTATCCTTGACCTCTGCTACATTATTACGCCCTCCCTCTCCATCTTCCCGTTCATCAGAGTCTCGAACTTTCTCGTCCACCCAAGTATACTCATGGTCCTCTTCAACAGGCTGTAATGCATCTTCGCCGGGCAGTGGACCAGGTACGACGTCCTCCAAGTACACCTCCAAACAGCAGACAAGGTCCACCAGGCCCTCTTCTTCCCATGCCTCTTTATCGACCTCAAAGCCGGAGTTATCCTCGCAAGGCGTGAGGCTAAGGTTGCAGGTCGTTCGGAAGCACAGGGATGAGGGCTGACGGTCTTGAATAGAAAATTTACGGTGCGCAAAAGATTGGAGGGACTGACATGCATGATGATCATAAGCATGATTCAAAACTTATGAGAGAGATTAACATGGCACGCACTTTGAACTCGCGAACTTTGGATGTTGCACCCTTCCGCGTCACTACCTTTTTATTTCCGCATGATATTGTTAAGAAACGTAGTGGTATAGCGTCCCAGTCAATGCAGTTGTGGGTCATAATGTACTGAGCTGGATTACGTAAACGTGATTACAGGTAGAACTTGAAATTTTGAAAGCTTGAACGTTCGAACGTCGAAGAAACCAAGGGAAGTGACTAAGGCCGCCAGATTCAAAACTTAAACGTATTACTGTAGAACAAATTTAAGTCCATCCAACAATCGCGTCTAAGTAAACTCCAAACGGGAGCAGGTACCAAAGCGCACACGAGATTGATGAGACCTAAAATTCTCACCAATGAGCTGCTTGCAAGATATGTCACGGCCGCCATAGCTAACTCGAAGAAAGTGATTACTGCTACCAGGAGATGTGGGCAACGCTAAGAAAAAAAGGACGTGAGGCGTATTGCATTTCTCTGACAGCACTCCTGTGAAAAGTTTGAAATGAAAAGTTTGAAATAAAAAATAACTCAATGTGGGTATACGCTTACCTGCAGCGACGGGGTAGGAAAATTTACGAGCACAAGCAACCACATTTTGGAAACCAGGAAGCTCCAGGCTGAAACGAGAAAGCTCACGAGGGCATACGGAAGAGGGGTATGCCAGTCGACGACCATGACGCCGGGGACAAGAGGGGACAGCGAGCAGGCAAATGAAAGGGAATATGGCAGGCGAGGTGAGAAATGCGAGTAACAGTGCAAGGCCCAGTAAGTCATCGAGAAGAAAGCCACGTTGGTGATCTAAGATATAAGATTTGCTCTCAGCTGAATCCAGACTATCTCCTCTGCAAGCGCTTGTTCTAAGCATGTTTCGTCGATGCCGATAGCAGAAAGTAGGATTATGCAAATGTTAGATTTGTGCAATAAATATGACAAGGCACCTACTGTGAAGAATCGACGAATCCTGAGGCTGCGAGCTATTAAACATTGCCCTTCTCACGCAGAGACGCTTCTCATCAGTCAACCATGTATCAACACTGTCATGGGTGGTCGTAACATCCGAAGGTTGCGACGGCTACTGCGTGGTGGACGTGGCCGCCACTGCGGGAGTGGCAGAGATTGAGTCAGACATTATGTTTCTCTGTATCTACGGAAATAGTGGGAGTGACCAGAGACGAGGATACTGACCGGAAATAAATACCTGTCTCTGAACTGTGTTGGACGATTTGTCTATAACGCAAAGAGACTGGGAGTGAATGAAAGAAAAGAATGCTGAGTATGGTAAGTCGCTGAGTGCATTCAGCGCTAGCCGCTGACGTAACAGTCCATTCTGACCTCACTGACGAGGCTACTAGCCTGTGAGCCACATATTTGGATGAGAAGAATTCAAGGGGTCTCGGGGATTGCTCGGGGAATGACCTCATCTGAGTTGGCACAGCCACTTTGACAGTGTCGTCTTAAGATAATAACATCGTGCAAGTATCTAGACACACTATTTGGACATCAGGGAAGTGCGCAGTCTTTATTGGACAGCGACGCTGTGCATGGAATGGAATGGTGCATTTGACAAGGAGTCCACTGGAGCGATCGAGAATCCGGCAACGACGCAGGTACGAAGTACCGGATAGACAAGTAAGTTGACCTTTCTAAAGAACAATCACGTCGCAAGGGTTGTGTTTGTTCCCTGTCGATAGTGATGATCAAGTTTAAGCTTAAAGCACTTTGGTTTTTTTTCATTTTGCATGCCAGGTCATGTAATCGCGGTTCAGCCCACCCCCTGAGAACAAGAAGATATAGATATCTCACATACATAATTTCGTTGCTGTTACCGACAAACTAAAAGTACATGTTCCTCCTGATTCCATCTTCACAACCGCTTCAGGGCAACGACAACACAGTCTGCATGAACTGATCATAGTTGATCTGCACCCATCCATCATTGTCCGTATCCAGACCCTGGAACGCCCCGCTCAACTGCTTGATAACCACACAAGCGCGGACGAAGCGATCGAACGTGATACCGGGAGTAGCACCATAGGTACTAGCGACGTTAGAAGCTTTGATATCTTGTATTAGCGTAATTTTAAACAAAGTGAGTCGTGAGATGACAACTTGACGTAGACACGACTCGAGTGGGAGAGTGACGTACCGTATTTAGCTTGGACGAGCTCGATTAGAGGTGGGCTGAGGTTGTACCCGAATTGACGGAGGGCGTCGCGGAGCTCGTTGCGGTCGATGGAGCCAGAGCGGTCTCTATCGAAGTGGCGGAATACGTTCTGCCAGTCCTATTTTTTTGTTTGGTTAGCTGTGTGGGTGAAGCTGGGGGCATGTGCACACCTTGATATATTTCCAGAGCCCAGAGAACTACTCTCGTTTAGAACATGGGAAGATGGGATAAGATAGGGAAACGGTACCTCGTTGAACCCGATCGTTCCGCTCCGATCGACATCCTGTCACAGCCGATAAACAATCAACCAAAGAAGTATGGTCAGAAGGAAGAGACTCACAAACATGCTCATAAGGAGCTTCACAGTGTCCAAATCAAACGCTACACCACCACCATCAGCTCTTATCCAAACTCAAAAAGTCAAGCAAAAAACTCACGAGTCCAGTCCCCGTTGATCAACGCTCTCTCTAATCACCAACGATCCCGAACAGATCACGATCAGCAAAAACCCTCACCTCACTCTGAAAAGACGCACCAAGCTCGACAGCAGTGATCGCGCCCGATCGGTCCGTATCAACAGCAGCGAACCACGACCAGAGCCTTTTATATCACATGCGCGTCAGTGAAGAAGGTACACAGATGATGACGATGACGGGAGTGGAAATGAAGTGCGGCAACCGATAACGATGGGATGAAGCGCTTGCACACCGATACTGACGATGATGAGAATGAGAATGAACAACACTCACTGAGGATCGGCACCGGGCGGAGGACCTCCAGGGGCCATACCTCGACTAAACCCCCCAGGCCCACCAGGCGCCCCAGGTCCTCCATATCCACCATACTACAATAAGATAAGAGAAAGTAAGCATCAACGCTCGATTCAGATTCATAGATAGCAAAAGTACGCACGCCTGCGTGATATGCCATTTCTTGATAAGTTCTGTGTGTGCTTCAAAGATTTTGTTGGTGGCTGGTAAAAAGCGGTTTGGCGTAGTGGTTGAAGAGAAGCGTTTAGTTCGTGAAGAACAAGCGATGTTTGCTGATTGATGGAGTCCTTATGAAAGGAGCTGCGCGTGTGGCGGTGTAGCGTATAACCGAGTCTTGTGTCTGAATCGCACACAGCATCGATATCCATTGTGAGCGTTATCTTAGCGCCCTGCACGGGGCGAAGGTTTACCGGTACATATAGTACTCACGTACAAGTATCAGATGATGATGAATTACCTTGGTGATATCAGCTAAACCGTTTCAATCGATGCATCATAAACTCCGAGTACAAAGCGAAAAAGAGGAAACGATGACATGCCCATAGTATAGCTAAAAACAACGAAACGAGAAAAGCAAACAGATAGCTCTACAAGAAGCATTGAATTGGACGCTAGTGAAAAAAAAGAGTGAGATCATGTCATTCACGAAGATCAGGGTGACTTACAAGACGAGACACGACGAAAGAGTGAGTGCACAAATACGAAAAGATGAAAAATGAAGTAGAACTCGAGCAAGAAATCGACATACGAACAAAGGACATATAGATGCGAATGTGAGCTTGGCATGTGCACTGAGCATGCAAAGTAGATCGGCTGGGTGCATATATGCACTGAGCAAGCCACGTAGACGTGTTGATTTGGGTTGTTGAAGTAGTTGGTTTGGTGTGGTTTGGTTTGCGTGAGTGAGTGAGTGAGTGATATAGTAATGTGGCGGGTGTGGTTGGTGGTCATATGCCATGATGTGGTGCAATGTTAGCTTGCGGATATAGTGTATAGATGAGAGCGTGACGTCGGGAGTGCAGCAGTCACGACAGACGCCCTGAGCAGCGTCTACGCCAAACACAGTGTGCAACGTCCACCGAGTTCCCTGGATGCGATGCGTAGTTTGGGAAACTGCCATGCGTATTTCGGGATCCCCTAATAACCTCGAGCAGCGAGATCACCTGATAAGCCTCCCATAATCCAACCTCGTCTCCCGTTTCTCTCCACCCTCTTTCTTCGGAAACGCATTCCAGAACCTAAGCGTCTCATCTCCAGCACCTGTTACGATGGTCTCACCTAGGAACATACATCAGCGTCTAATCCCAGCACCATTGAACTTGACAACACCAGCACCCGAGCAATTTATCGCCAGCTGAATAATATCAAAGAAAGGCCTACTCACCGTCAGGACTCATAGCAAGATACAAAACCCGATGCGTGTGCCCCGTCAAAGATGCCACCATATTCAGTGTCGGATATTTCCAGATACAAATTTGGTTTTGGGCTGTGGTGCTGCTGAAGCCGTGAGTGCTGACGAGTTCGTGGGAGGTTAGGGACCAGATTAGGTTGCAGACCTATGTCGATCGAGGTTTGATTGTTAGAAGGGGAATGGGGGAAGGGAAGGAAAGACACACCTGACTCCCAGTATCAAGCTCGCTAAGCATTGTCCCATTAAACGTATTCCAAAACCGGATATGTTTATCCTGTGTCCCTCCTCCAGTCGCCAACACCCCACTCACGTGTGGATCCCAGGCGAGTGCTTTGACTGCTGCTGTGTGTTCGTGGAATTTCCAGAGTGGCGCGTCTCCACTTCCGCTCCCTCCTGCATCCTCCACACTCCCTGATCCTGATGTTGAACTTCCAGTAACAGAGGCACGTTTCGAACCTCGTAGATCCCATATACACACTTTGTTGTCGTTCCCCCCACTCGCCAATGGCCCGCCATCTCTCGCCCATTTCAACCCACATACTTCCTGTCTGTGCCCCGTGCACCGCTTAAAGGGACGGTGGGAGGGTTCTCGGACGTCTCGATGGTGCACCATACGATCTCGTGACCCTGACGAAAGGATATGCGCATTCCAAGCGAGAGCACCGATGCGTTGAGTGTGGGCGTTGTTATATGAACGTTGTACTTGAAGAGTATTTGCATCGTAGATATGCATTCTACCCGAGAGAGTTCCGATGGCGAGCAACGTGCCCTATCAAAGCGTCAAATCGAGAATGATCATTAAAAGGGGAGATATACGGACCTTTTGGACCCATGAGACGGAGCTGACTGTATCGTTTGAACCTGCTAGATCGCATAGCTTTGAAACGGCCGCGTTGTGTGCTGTCCATAGGTACACGCAACTGCCTAACCCAACACCGAGCACATTCGTATTGCTCCAATCTACGAGATTGAGGTAAAAATCATCTGCGAGGTCTGGTGCATCGAGAACGCGATAGGGCGTTTTACAAACACTGCGGAGTTGTCTGCGGGGGGACTCGAGGAGTTGACGGGATTCTGCACGGACAGGACTCATGGAATAAGCTTCGTCTGTTGGAGTGTCGAGTCTGCGGGTTGGTGTGCTGGGGTTTGCGGATGTTGCGGGTGAGGTGTAGTGAAATATGCGTTTGCGAGTGGGTGTACTAGGCGGGAGGGTTGTTGTTGCGCTTGAAGAAGTTGTAGGTCGTTGGGGGGAGGTGGGTCGACGCGGGGAAGGGGGGGTTACTTCTGTGTGGAGTATGGATGTAAATATGGCGTTTGCTTGTTCTGTGGGTGCATAAGTTGGTCATCTGAAGTACTACCAAGGTGACTAACCCTTCAATGCATCTGATTCTGTTGGTATAATTCTAGATTTTGAAGGAGTTGAAGGACCACTTTCATCCATCAAGTGATAGCTCGTTCGCATATCCCCAGCATCCCGTGAAGGCACAAATCTGTCCCCGTACATGTCGCGCGTCGTGACAGGCGACTCTGGCGTCACGTCCTTTGGTGTCGACGCTGTGGCGGTATAGAAAATTGGGTTAACGCGTTGTCGGTTCCTTCGTGGACCGTCTTCTTCGTTGTCTTGATGTGTCGCGCGTAGTCGCTTGCCAAAGGGCGAGTTTTTGAGTCCGGACATTAAGCAATTGGCTTGATCTAGTCAGCGTGATCGTCAACGAGCAGGGTCCACGGCGAGCATCTACAAAGCAACAACCCCCAAAGCTGTAGTCAAAGCCCGAACACAAGGGCGCCGCAATCAATTCAGGTAAAATTACATAATCAATTTAACGCTGCGGAGTTTGAACGTGCCCCAGCAGCTCCTACACACATCTATGATGACTAGGCTATCACTCATCACAACGTGGTAATGAGCTGTCATCAACATCTTATCAGCTACAGGAAGGAAAACTCATTACATGGGTTGTTTTGTGCCAACGACTCGGGATTTCTCACAAAGGATGTGTCGTGAATCTGGCTCCCAAAGGTGTTACATTGCTATTGATGGTGGATGCCTATGATTTCAACCATCTATGTATCTCACTTTGAAATTCTTGAATTCGCTGCACTCGCATCATACTACATAGGTCCATCTCACCTCGATTCCGCAGTTGTAAATCATTGATGACGCGACAAGGAGTGCGTCGCGGTGATAATAGCTGAACTGTCGTCTTCCCTTTTCTGATTTCAACACGTCCCAATGCCTCCGGGGCTCTCCTAAACTAACATGTAGGTGTGTGGAGCTTGACAGACTACATTAGTGGAATTGCCTGGATGTGTTTCTAACTTTTACCATCACTCGCAGTGTTCACCACCTAGGCACCGCAATCTTTGTTGAAAATGATGGTATCATTCGATGGCAGCGATGGAGATATCAGATAATGTTTCTGCTCAGTAACAGTAAGCAGGTGACCGCTCGGTGTTCAACGGTGTTGGTTCTCGAAGGTAGGTGTCAGTTTTTGACTTTTTCGCTATTTGTGTGCTGACTTGTCTATCAGTATCTGAGTCAGCCAGAGAATATCACCTCACTTCGATAGAGACCGCTCCTGCTCCGTTAGCCGCAACGAATTCCAAGACGCCTTCTGTCAAGTCGCAACCAGGCCAAATACGGTGCGTCCATCAGCATCCTTTTTCTTTGCTCAGGGTGGGTCATTTGGGGTCTATGGCCATTTTCTCGTCTCATCCCTTCCCCCCCATTCGAGTCGTGCCTCCGTCGTATTGCCCTCTTACACTTATTCTGTTAAAACCATGCTGATCCAATATCATCAGAGCTTCTAATGTCACTAGCGCCTATGATGTTTCTCCTGGTATCATGTTCGATCACTTCGTTCGTGTTTGTGTAGTTATCAAGCAGCTGAGCGGTGTGTTCTGGCAGTGTCTTGGTACAGATAACAATGGGTGTGCGGATTTGAGGCAGGAGGACACTCCGAATTCGATAAGGTGAAGGCTTTTATTGCAAACCGTTCTAAGAAGGGACGTTTGAGTGATCGAATCCATGTCATATGGTAGGTGGTCAAGTTTTTGGCGTACACTATCTTACACCTCTTGCACAGGTACTGCATTTCGATGGATGAAGATGGCAGGTCTTTCACGGAAGCGGAAGTCAAGTTTTTCTCTCACTGTGATACTGGAAGCAGTAAGATTTTGGATCTGCTCTTGTTTATTATCGACTGATTTACATCCTCATTTCCAGTGATTGTGTTGTTCACTAAATTTGATGCTCTCTACGATGATGAATTTGCAGAGCTAATAAGTAATGGAGTATTGAGAAAAGATGATGCAGACTGTGGGCTACTGATCAAACGCACGGCTGCCATCCTGGATGATGATACACTCAAACAGATGTTTGTCTCAACTCAGCGCACCAATTTGAAGTTGTGCATGAGATATGCAGTTGAACTGTAACTCCTCAAACCTTACTTATCTATGGCGAGAGATAACTCACTGTGTATTAAGGTCACTTGCAAAACATCTCGACTTTACCCAGACAATCTCAACACGCATGTTTGGGAAATCCGATCGTCAGATTATATACAATCTGGGTGGATGGTTTCCGCATACTTCAGTGAGATTGTAGGAAATTTCAAAAACTCATTTATATTCGACGCTTACTTGTTGGTAGTACATCTAATCATCTATGCTAGCATGCTGAGCCAAGGCATTACTAATCTGTTGACAGGACGTGAGTGTGTTGGTCCTCTGTCAAGCTTGAGCCTCGCTGACTGAACACAACGCTGATTCCTTGACAGTATGTGAGTGTCTTGATTTGATGTGGAGTTCGATCCTTGCTTAAGTGATCTTTTGATAGGATGTGAGTGTTGATCCTCTGGAGCTCGGCCCGTGCTGACTGAACACGTCGCTGATCCCTTGAAAGGACGTGAGTGTAATGACCTTTTGTGGAGCTCGGGCCTCGCTGACCTGATCCCTTGACAGTATGTGAGTGTTTTGATCCTCGGTGAAGCTCGAGCCTCTGACCGAACACGTTGCTGATCCCTTGACAGTGGGTGAGTGTTTTGATCCTCTGGAGCTCGAGCGTCTGACTGAACCCATCGCTGACCGAACACATCGCTGATCCCTTGTTAGGAGGTGAATGTGTTGATTATCTGTCGAGCTTGAGCCTTACTGACCGAACACGCCGCTGATACCTTTACAGGACGTGAGTATTGATACCCTGTTGAGCTCGAACCTCGCTGACTGAACACATCGCTGATCCCTCGATAGGGTGTGAGTGTGTTGATTATATGTGGAGCTCGAGCCTCGCTGACTGAACACGTCGCTGCCAATCCCATGATAGGGTGTGAGTGTGTTGATTTCTGTAAAATTTGAGTCTCACTGACCGAACACATCGTTGATCCCTTGATAGTTGGTGAGTGTGCTGATCCTCTGGAGCTTGAGCCTCGCTGATTCCTTGGCAGTATGGGTGTGTATTGATCCCTTGTGGAGCCTAAGTCTCTGACCGAACACTTCACCGACCCCTTGACAGTGGGTGAGTGTATTGATCCTCTGGAACTCGAGCCTCGCTGACCGATCCCTTGACAGTATGTGAGTGTGTTGATCCTCTGTGGAGCTTGAGCCTTGTTGAGCAAACCTGACGCTGATCCCTTGACAGTCTGTGAGTGTGTTGATTTTCTGTGGAACTCAGGCTTCGCTGACCGATCCCGTCGCTGATCCATTGACAGTATGTGAGCGTGTCGATTCTCTGGAGCTCGAGCCTTGCTGACTGAACACGCCGCTGATCCCTTGACAGGATGTGAGTGTGTTGATCATCTGTCGAGCTCGAGCACCGATGGATTAATAATGACAGTATGTAAGTAGATTCATCCTCACAGTATCTCTGCCTCTTGATGATGATTTATCAGCGTTTCCACCCCGAAGATGAGAGGATATGGTCCACGTTACGATTTTCGGCATGTTTCATTGCTTACAGTTTGTCTACACAATTCTCATCTCCAAGGTTTGCCAGACCTCTGAGTCGTCAGCATTGGAGAAAATTATGCAGCTTGGTTCTGGTGGGTTGTTTTTGGGCTACATCGCATTGATTTTGCTGATTGATCGTAAGCTGCTGTCATCATCTTCGAAAACGCTTTCTATCTTTCGGACCAGCAACGTCATGGACTTGAGCGGAAGTCATCCGTTCACCCTGTTCGTGTTGCTCTCCGGCAGTACATAGCGTCTCCCAATGCAGCTGCTGTCAGGGAAGCTCTGAGCTCTGCCATCCATACATATGAAACAGGCTCGTCTCGGTGGATAACAGGATCGGTCACACACTCTCAGAAGAAGGCGGAATTGATTGAAATAATTATGAAGGTTATTCTACAGCACAGCCTGCGTATGTGATATCTGGTGCAGTTGTCACAATCCTGCTGATCTATTCGTATTCAGCAAGGCCTGAAGTCTAAGCAGGGATCAGTGAGTTGCGGTTTCTTGACCTGCCGGTATCCGTGGAGGT
>JABBWB010000180.1:0-84649 GCA_016628085.1 Suillus occidentalis | reverse complement strand
GATTATAGAGAGAGAAGGGACGATCGGGATGGCGCTGCGGACGCAATACAAGGGCGTCGCGGAAGAGGGAAATGGTGGTATCGATGTCTTGTAGATGATTCCGGTTGTAGCCTTTAAGGCGGGCCCACGCGAGGTTGGTGAGAGCTGCTGCATGGTCAGGATGGTTGGCCGGACACTGGTCCAGAACCAACTGAAAATGCTTTACGGCAGCGTTCAGGGGAGGGACCTTCATGATCCTCATGTATTTGGCAAATTGCGCGTGGCCTGCATCTGTTTGTCGAGTTCATCTCGCAGTCTGCGAGGGACTACAGATGGCGTTCCATCAGCAAAGCTAACGGCAGAAACCAACGTCACTCACATTAGGCAGTGCGCCATCCTGATCGTCGCAAGCCTGTACGACGGCAGCCTTCAGCGTGAGGGACGATTGGATGCGGCGCACAGATGGGAAGGATAGATCTAAGAAATGTAAGTACACGTGCATGAATGAAGAGCAAATCACTCACCAAAAGGTTCATCTCCATGATTGAGTAGCTCATCCCAGGACATTTGAAGTTTACAGATGACCTCTCCACTGCCTAACATTCGATTGGCCTCATACGACACCCTGATCTGCACAGAAAATACTGGTGAGGCATCTGATGATGTAAACCAAAGGTCAGTTATCGAATCGTACTCAGGAAGTTACCAAGGACTTCACAGAGTCACAGTATCACCCCACACCACAGATTCTTCGGATGACAAGACACCGATGGCCGATTTCCAGTGTCTCTGGGAGTCGATATTGATCGATACGTAAGGTATGCGCTCTGAAGGTACTTGAAGATTACTTCCGCTGACTGACTTTGGATAGAGCATGAGGATTAGAAAATAGATACGGATATGATATGGAATGAATCACCATCAAGTCTAACTGTATCGGGTTTCTGAACTACCAGACATGATAGTGCGACGACGCAAATTGACGAGGATTGAGGATGGATTGCGTGGTGGACTGGATGACTGGGAGTGGAAGACGAGGGTAGAGGTACGGGGTCTGTGGATAAAGTTCAGCTGAGAGGGAAAGAAGAGATTGAAGGTTTAGGCATAGGTCATGCTGCACGTGTATGTCCACATTATTGAGGGCTGTTCGGTAGGATAGATGCTGGCATAGCGTACGTAGCCGCCCTAAACGCTGAGTATTAATGAAGATCGCCGACTAGGATTAGCAGAAAATTTTGTGCTAAAGAAGTGTAGATAAACTTATGGTCAGTAAACGGCGAAAATGGCGGGCCAATTGCAAGGCCTAGGGGAAATACGAGTCTCGGAGCGGTTTGCGATGGTTGCTGCTCCTGGATTCGTGTCATGGACTCTCGTACCTGTCAATTAGCACACGAAATCAAGGCAAGACGTTACGCGGTAGAATCGATGTGTTACATGAGCGCGGGAGCAGGCCGATCCAACGAGTACCGTTTGAGCTATCATGTGAGCCTGTGAACAAGCACGCTCAATCAAGTGCTTACTAAGCGAGCAAGTTGTTGACCAGCAGCCCTCCGAGTCGGTGCAAGTAGATACCTGTCTCTGCATGATTGCAGTCTGTTGCTATTTGACTGCTAGACTAAAGCTCATTTCGCCCTTGTCAAGCAAATTGTATTTGCTTCTCCTAGTCAAGCTCTCGACCGAAAAAATTTTCCGAGGTGATCCTACAAGAATGGCAGCCGACACCCCAATTCCCGATACCGATCACCTGCTACATTCAGAATTTCGGTAGCGCATGACACGGCCAACCCGCCATATTCCACGGGTCGTCCGACTGACGACAATCTTGGCGCGAAGCAACGCCGAATGGAAATCCAACCAACCATCGCGTCAAAAAGGCAGACTGGCCAACATTCCTTTGTAGCAATTGCTATTGGTCGATTTCAGATTAATGGTTAAAGCCGTGTATGTAAGTGTAACGCACAGATAGCCTGCTAGTGAGATCTAGTGAGACTGCCCACTGGGGCTTGCCTGCTTGAGTGGCAACACGATCCGCGGATCCGAAGTCAAGTTGGCAGAGTCCGGCCCGACGGCCCGCTCTACTCTTCGTCGTGGACTGGCACAACCGTCTTCATTGACGCACCCTTGACCTACCCGCTAGATGGCCCACTTAACACTACTCGAATCCAACTTACCACAACACCAGCTAGTCTCAATTGGAGCAGAAACGAGTTTGTAGAGTATGAAACAACAAACAGCTCATTTCATCACGGGAAACACCTCCGAGTATTTCAAGGTCAGAGGACTGCACATTTCTATGATTAGCCGCCCACCTTCCAATGACACCCGGCCCGTATCTCCGCAGAAACACATACGCACAATATTAAAAGAAAGATAATGGAGTTGCATATCACAGAGGCTATCGATATCTTTCGCTATAGGTTCCCCCCAAATAATGTCCTTCAAAAAAGTTATCCAGCTGAACACAGGTGCCTCCATCCCAGAGATCGGTCTCGGCACCTGGCTCTCCCAACCAAACGAAGTCGAAAACGCCGTAAGTCACAATCCTGCCGCCCCATCTCCCTTGCTTATCCACCTCGCATGTATAGGTCGAGATAGCCGTCCGCAATGGGTACCGCCACCTCGACCTCGCCAGGATCTACCGCAACCAAGACGAAGTAGGACGCGCTCTCAAAAAAGTCATCCCATCCGTCGTCACCCGCGACCAGCTCTTCATCACCTCCAAACTCTGGAACTGCTCCCACCAGCAAGGCCCAGCCGAAGCAGAGCTCGAAGAGACGCTTAACCAGCTTGGACTTACCTACCTCGATCTCTACCGTGCGTCCCACCCAGCGTTCCTCTTCATGAACTCTAACACGTTACACGTGTGTGTGTGGCAGTTGTACACTGGCCTGTTGCTTTCGAACCCGGGAACGGTCTTGTTCCCCCTCACCCGACCAAAGAGGGAGAAGCGCTGCTGGATATCAACACCTCCCTCGTCGACACCTGGAAAACGATGATCAAGCTAAAAGAAACCGGCAAGGTAAGCCCACACCCACACCTGCATCACCCACGCATATATACCCACTCCACCAGGTCAAAGCTATCGGCGTCTCCAACTTCACCATCGAGCACATCAAAGGCTTGATAGCCGCAACAGGCGTCGTCCCCGTAAGCCACACCAACCCAGCACATCACATCAACCGTGATCACTGACTGATGAACCCAAGGCCGTCAACCAAATCGAAGCTCACCCACTCCTCCCCCAAGACGACCTCGTTGCATACTGCAAGCAGGTAGGCGTCCATATCACAGCATACAGCCCCCTAGGCAACAACTGTACGTCCCCTCACCTCCATCTCCCAGAAGATAAGTACCAAGTACTGACATGGATGATGGACAGTCGTCGGTAAACCTATGCTCACCGAAAACGCATCAGTGAAAGAAGTAGCCGAAAAACTCGGTGCTACACCTGCTCAGGTCCTCGTTGCTTGGGGCGTGTATAGGGGGTACTCTGTTATTCCTAAATCTGTACAAGAGAGTGCGTGTGATATGATCATGGTGTGGGTCTTAACTTGAATGGACCTGACTGGTGCTTTAGGCCGCATCATCTCGAATTTCAAGCAGGTGGTGCTGAGCGAGGAAGACTATGAGAAAGTGACAGCGATTGGAGTGGGTAATTTTGAGCGGTGCGTTTGTCCTCTCTTTCCTTTCCTTTCCTTTCCTTTCCTTTCCTTCCGTATTTGATGATATTCTTGCTCATTAAATCTGACTCACCTCACCACAGCTTCAACATCCCAATCCGCTTCAAACCCAAGTGGGACATTGCGTTGTTCGGTGAAGAACTGGAGAAGAGTGCTACTTACCAGGTTAAAATCGAATAGATCGATCATATCAGTAGAGCGTGTCGAGGAAGGGCGGTTTATATACCATGTACAGCCTCGCATCCAAGCAGTCTTAACTTTTTTAAAATTCCCCATAGTCCTGAATGACGCCATCGCCATCGCCATCGCCATCGCCATCGCCAGCACAGTGCTCGCTGGGAACTGGGGTAGGGGCAGGTATGAAGATACGATGAGAATGAGAGAATTGTCAGCAATCTGGTGCAGTATGCGAAGAGAGATAACTTGAATACGAGCGTCATTCGCCTTGGGGCCCCATGATCATGATCATCATTTTGATTCCAATTCATGTCCTATTCAGAGTCATACTCTATAGAGGACAGTACACTATATACAACCTAGTCTAGGGCTCCCCAGCGCATCTCTGGAGTCTGGATCCACGAATGCCCTGGTGTGAAGGCGTACTCCCACCAGTCCGCCGTTCCCTCCGGCCGTTTTAGACGTGCGATCCTTTGAAGATGAGATGACTTGTACATTGTATATAGCTGACACTGGCATATGAATGAACAGAGACGCGTAGGTACACGAATCGAAGTTGGTTGATAATGTACAGGACGGCCATAGGTTGGCAGATGGCGTCTTCTGCTGCTGGCTGACTTGAACCAACGATGGGCAGCGATGATTCCGTGTGGACGTGATGGTACAGAGAGAGGGTAAGGGTGATCTGGTGATATCTTGCGTAGTTTCAGGGTACGGGATGTCACTCTAATGCGAGGGTATCAGCTCGCGCTCCCAAAATAAGCCACACACCAACGCCTAACCTTTATAGTCTCCAGTAAGAACTCAAACCTCATCTTCCATGTATAAAATCGTCCAGTTCTTCGGCAAGAACACGTGCCCAATCATCGTTAGGTACCTTCAACGAAACCCCACCCTGGCGGACTTCTCTGTGTTTGGCCCAGGAAGGCACATAGTCATCAGAGAAGCCTTGCCAAAGCTCGCGCTCATGCGCATCGAATACACCCAAGAAATAATCGAGCCGCATGATTTCCTCGTCAGCTACTGTGTAGCGCCAGTAATTGCAAAGAAAATCTTTCTCCGTGCAATGACGGTCACCCAGGAAGGAAAGGATCAAGCCACTGTTCCTTTTCCTTTGGGGGAGTATCGAGGTTTGCAAGAGGCTTCTGGGAGCGTTGCTTCTTGTTTTTATTACGCCTAGGTACGCCTAGTTGAAGAGCGCTTGGACTTGGAAGACTGTTGAGGGGTCAAAGAGATAGCGTCCGTGATGCGCGAGACTGTTGAGTCTAGACATTTGAGTAATAGATTTGGAGATGTGTGGGGTTGCGATGCGATGGGTAGAGAATATTGTGAGACGAGTGTGAGCTCAAATTGGAGGATGATGATAGAGATGATGAGAAAGAAGCTTGACAATGGTCGAGCCTTTTATGGCTCAAAAGTAGAAACATTGGATGTGGACGTAAACGTAAGGTGGACCTGACGGATAGTGGATCAAATAGAATAAGTGGATGGCTTCGTCACGATTGTAATTGAATTTCTTCCACATAACATCATAACTCTCGGAACAATCATCGACTTTGACGAGAAAATCGTTGTTCAGTGCACGATATCGATGCTAATTTCAGTCAGTCAGCTCCAATGGATAAAGTACTTGACAGGCATCACCTTCGACGAGATAACAAAACCAGCGGGGGCCCCTCCGCAGGCATTTTGGTTCGCATACGTTTTGATCGAGACTAACCGAGATTGCACGGTGCGTCACCTGCTCAGGTCCTCGTCGCTTGGGGCGTGTATAGGGGATACTCTGTCATCCCCAAATCTGTGCAAGAAAGTGCGTGCGATATGATCATGGTGTGCGTCCTAATTTCTAAACGTACGGCCTGACTGCTTGTAGGCCGCATCATCTCGAATTTCAAGCAGGTGGTGTTCACAGAGGAAGACTATGAGAAAGTGACAGCGATTGGAGTGGGCAATTTTGAGCGGTGCGCAGTCCTCTCTTTCCTTTCCTTTCCGTAATTGTCAAGATTCTGAATCTTGCTCATTAAATCTGACTCACCTCACCACAACTTCAACATCCCAATCCGCTTCAAACCCAAGTGGGGCATTGCGAGGAACTTGAGAAGAGTGCTACTTACCAGGTTAAAATCGATTCATAGAGTGTCATGCCATGTAGTGTCGAGGAAGGGTGGTTTATATGCCATGTGCAGCCTCGCATCAAGCAGTTTTTCAAATTCCCCATGGTTCTGAATGACGCCATCGCCAGCACTGGCATGCTCGCTGGGAACTGGGGTAGGAGCAGGTGAATCACCTGTCAGAATATTGGATAGCCATTGGACAGGATCGTTTGACTGCACCAGGACTCACACAAACAAGTGACAGCGCACTCTTCGACAGAGAAGGTTAGTGTTGTGGCGATGACCGCTTCAGGCGACAAGACCCATAGAATCATTATATTCCGTGCTGTTTATGACAGCGAACCATGATGAGTCTTTGTGTAACAATATCTAGATCCGTATCCCAGCTTATCATGATGGAGGACTCGGTACTTCGGGTTATCTCATGTAGGAAATGTCACTCACTGAGTGCACCAGGTGATATGCTCCAAACACTTTTCACCGTCTATACATCCCCATTCTTCCTTACCGACGAAGTAGGTTCGGTTCAGGTGGCCATGGTGTCGTCTGAAGGCTGAAGTTGAAGGACGCCGAGTGCAGAACCATGCGACATGTGGCCTAGATATCGGATGGAGCCTTGCACATAGGGTGTATTTGATGAAACACGTACCGAGCTGCAAAATTCCGGAAGATGATCTGCTAAGCTAGGATTCATGAGGTATGCAATTTCCTATTGGTTATGTAATCAGTCCTTCAGCCTCTTTGATCTTTCTCTTTCACACAAGTGGCACCTAGTGGCACAATCATATAAAAAGTCGATCTTTCGACGGTCTTAGATATTATCGCTGCCCTGCAGACCATCGCAAGGACCGAAATTTAAAGCACTGCACTCCTCTCTGCGAATAATAACCTCCGCTTCAGCTACGTTCGCGAACAATCGTGCGTCCATGTGGATATTTGATCATTAGCAGATACGTCCCGACTTCGAAACACCGTACACCCGAAATATATTCCCTAATCCCAATCGCTGTACAATGATCGAGCTTAAAGACCAGAACATCAGTGCCACTGTCACCGAACGCCAACACGAGTTGGACACAGTTTTGCACGACATCACAGGTTTGCAAACAGTCATGGATGGTGTACAAACTCTTCAGCAGCAGCTTGTCGGGCAGAAGAACAAGATCAACGAATCCGGTAATTTGCCGAAGGGACTCGTATCACCTGTCTGTCGCTTGCCAACTGAAGTCCTATCCCAAATATTTTACCACTGTCTCGGGCTCTCACGATCTCTGTCTAATCTGCGGCTCCCATCAAAGCTAACCGCACCTCTCCTATTAACCAGAATATGTCGACGTTGGAGGGAGGTTGCTGTGGATATGCCTAACTTGTGGCGTATGCTGTCTGTGGCAGTTACAGACAGAAATTGGCAGCAAGTGGCCTTCTGCTATGAATCTTGGCTCAAGCGAGCGCGAGGGCGTCCCCTCTCATTGAGACTCTGGTTCGACGCAGATGATCACTCGGCCAAGCTACAACGTCTTCTTCAGCCTTACGCCAATCAAGTCACGTCTCTCCGTGTTAATCTTCGCGGTTCTGATGCGCCTGAACTTAATATGTTCACGGACTTCCGAGCACTTCAGGAGATGATTGTGGACGTTGAAGTTGATATCACTGATGCCGAAGCAAATTTACCAGCTAGTGTGACACGCTCTTTCTCGCAACTGCCACCTACTCTGGACAATTTCACTGTATTAAGGTGTTTATTCGGCTTCGACGACTTTTCCGCTTGCAATCCCGTATGGGCCGGCCTGACAACACTCAACATCGAAATATGGCAATCGGACGGCGTTCACCACTTGCTCCAACTAGCTCCAAACCTCTCCTCGCTAAGGATCTTCTTAGAATTGGATGGCGTCCAAGATAAAGTGTTACCGCTATTCACGCACACCAAACTTCAAACCTTGCACGTCACGTGTGAATGTACTTACGATGATGATATCGCACATATATGCGACCTGTTTAATGCTCTCTCACTCCCGGCTCTACGCGTACTTTCCGTTTACGGTGCATCAGTGTGGTGTCCTGACGATTTCACAGCATTCCTGGCACGGTCAGAGTGTCCACTGGAGAGTCTGATCATCGAAGGTGACATGATGACAGATGACGATCGGGTAGAATACCTTGCACTAGTTCCCTCGCTCCGAATTCTAGTGTGTTGATACTCTGCACTATTCGTTACAGATTTCGCGATGATGCCAGTTAGCACTGTTGTATGTTACCAGCCTCGTAGGACGTATCACAATTTTCAAAGATGACACCACTATACACCAGCGGCCTCTTGTTCATAGTTTTTTGTGCCTATCACCCTCTATGGAATAAGATGATCGTCGCAGGCAAATCAGATGCAGGTCCTAACCGCAGCTGATCGCGTGATGTTTTTAATCCTCATTTCTTTGCATATATTTTCAATGCTTCTGACATGTTTTCGTTGTCATTTCACACTCACAAACTGCAAACAGTAGGCAATGACTTCGATCAGCATGGCTCGAGCTCGCTCGAAAGAGGATCGACACACTCGCATCACCAGTATAACAAAATCACATCCAGGCATACACTGTGGGAAGTAAATACCCTGAAAGTAAGTGTGAGAGACACTGAATGACAAATCCCAGTGATGTACATAGACACTGAAAAAAAAAACCCCGTTATTTTTAGTGTTCACGTCTGTCAGTGCTTAAAACACTGACTGATTTTTCAGTGTTCTTCTGGCCAGTGCTGTCAGTACTTCAAACACTGAATAACTTGATGAAATTATTCTATAAGGTATTGTCTTTTTTGTCTTTTTTTTTCTAAGTCCGCGCGGGTTACATATATACTACTTCTTACCATAACTTCTAAAGGCCTTATGGCTTAACGGGTGGTGTGTCAGCCGGAATTCTCCGTGGTGTTTCCTGCACTTTGCAGGTTGTGAGTTCAACCCTACATGAGTGTATTTTTTGATTTGTGAATTTATTTGCGAAACAACACCATTAATGTCAGTGTTTTTGACACTGAAAAATGTCACTTTCAGGGCTCTAGACACTGAATTCTGGCATAGCTTAACTTTTAGTTCTGACTATGACTGCGGTCATAATGCACAAAACCCTGAAAGTCAATATTTGGAACATTGACTTTCAGGATTCTATACACTGATTTTCAGTGTTTTTACTTCCCACAGTGCATACAATACCGCAGCCTCAATAAACAGAGGTTCCTCGGGGGAATCGAAAGTGGGCGCTAATATGCGCCAGTGCGATCTCTATATGTTGTAGCAAAGAAAAAAATTAAGGTAGCGGTATTAGAGGCCTTGCTCTGTCTTATTCATGTGCTCATCGTATTTGTAAACATATCCAGCACAATCAGACATTTCTGGGCATGACTGGTCCGTAGATGCTCTCAGCACGGTCAAGCCTTTCTGATGGCGACTATGTTGCAATAAAATTTAGTTTTGCGCAAGGGTCTAAGTGAGGACGAGGCTCGACAGTCCTCTTGACTTCCTGGCGTGGCTTGGCATAGAGTCTTGCTCACATTCTAACTGCCTTCCTCGCTCCGGTGATTATTATAATTATTATTTGATTCCAATTTATGTCCTATCGAGAGTCATACTCTATGGAGGGCAATACAATCTAGTCTAGGGGTCCCCCAGTGTCCCCAGCGCATCTCTGGATCCACGAATGCCCTGGTGTGAAGGCGTACTCCCACCAGTCCGCCGTTCCCGCCGGCCGTTTTAGACGTGCGATCCTTGGAAGATGAGATGACTGTTGATATACTTGTACATTGTATGTAGCTGACACTGGCATATGAATGAACAGAGATGCGTAGGTACAGGAATCGAAGTTGGTTGGTAATGTAAAGGACGGCCATAGTTGGCAGATGGCGTCTTCTGCTGCTGGCTGACTTGGACCAACGATGGGCAGTGATGATTCCGTTAGGTGATGGTACAGGATGAGGGTGAAATGGGTAGATTTGGTGATATCTTGCGTGGTTTAGTCTTCGGTAGGAACTCAAACCTCGTCTTCAATGGAAAAATCGTCCATGTTAGGTACCCTCCACATGACAGGACCTGGGCGCCATTCGATTTCCTTCTTCACATAGATTCGTCCGCCCGAATCCCACTTCTGTTCATCGTTGCCTTCGCAGCCCTGGCGGACTTCCGTGAATTTCGCCCAGGAAGGCACATAGTCATCGGAGAAGCCTTGCCAAAGCTCGCGCTCCTGCGTATCCATCACATTCAAGAAATAATCGAGCCGCATGATTTGCTCGTCAGCTACTGTGTTTCGCCAGTAATTGCAAAGAAAATCTTTCTCCGTGTAATGACGGTCGCCTAAGAAGGAGAGGTCAAGCCACGGTTCCTTTTCCTTTGGTTTCGCATCATCGAGGTTTGCAAGAGGCTTCTGGGAGCGTTGCTTCTGCTTCTTGTTTTTCTTACGCCTAGTTGAAGAGCGCTTGGACTTGGAAGACTGCTGAGTGGTCAAAGAGATAGCAGTAGGATGAGATAAGTCGTCGGTATGGTTGGTCGAAAGGTCCGTGATGCGCGAGACATTGAGTCCAGACATCTGAGTAATAGATTTGGAGAAGATGTGTGGGGTTGGGATGCGATGGACGGTTTATTCTTTGAGAATATTGTAGAGAATATTATGAGACGAGTGAGAGCTCAAATTAGAGGATGGTAGAGATGATGAGAAAGAAACCTGACAATGGTCGAGCCTTTTATGGCTCAAAAGTAGAAACATTGGATGTGGACGTAAATGTAAGGTGGACCTGACGGATAGTGGATCAAATAGAATAAGTGGATGACTTTGAATATACCTGTGAAAACTCTCGTTCTTTTCATTTTCAGAGTCAGCGGATGTGCACATCAACCGTGATCATTGATATATACACCCAAGGCTGTTGACCAAATCGAAACTCACCCTCTCCTCCCCCAAGACGACCTCGTTGCATACTGCAACAAAGTAGGCGTCCATATCACTGCTTACAGCCCCCTAGGCAGCAACTGTGCGTCCCCTCACCTCCTTCACGGGAAGATGGGGGTGCTGATGCTGATACTGACGATGATGGATGAATAGTCGTCGGCAAACCTATGCTCACCGAAAACGCAGCAGTGAAAGAAGTAGCTGAAAAGCTCGGTGCGACTCCTGCTCAGGTTGTCGTTGCTTGGGTCGTGTACAGGGGGTACTCTTTTATCCCTAAGTCTGTACAAGAAAGTGAGTGCGATATGGTCATGGTGTGAGTCTTAACTTGAATCGACCTGACTGGCTGGCGCTTTAGGCCGCATTATCTCGAATTTCAAGCAGGTGGTGCTCACAGAGGAAGACTATGAGAAAGTGACAGCAATTGGAGTTGGGCAATTTTGAGCGGTGCGTTGTCCTCTCTTTCCTTTCTTTTCCTATCTGTCAAGATTCTAATTCCGTTTCTTGCTCATTCCATTCTGACTTACCTCACCTCACCACAGCTTCAATATCCCAATTCGCTTCAAACCCAAGTGGGACATTGCGTCGTTTGGTGAGGAACTTGAGAAGAGTGCTACTTACCAGGTTAAAATTGATTAGAGTGTCATGTCGAGGTCAAGTCGAGGAAGGGTGGTTTATATGCCATGCACATGCCTGCCTTGTCAATTTCATAAAACTCACGGGAACAGCCTGAGCGAGGTCGTGATCCGCGGGAGCAATATGCTCAAACAAGATCCTCTTCTGATACGGTTTGAAACTCTGCGGTGTAGGCTGAGGATAAGACACCTGCGATGGAAACGATCATTACTGCAGGACGGATATGAATGCGCAGCAGCTCCATCTTTTTTGTCAGCGCTGACGCACATTCAAATAATAAGGCCAAGGACCAGCTCGTCTTGCGCATAACGTTAATCACAACGTAACTTCAAGGGCAAACTATTTTACATAGAGTCAAGCGCACCTTTAATCCGGACAACTGCGCACCTCGTGATCCCGCGAGCCCTGCAGAGGGGTCGTATAAAAAGGATGAATGAAAGCGACGGTGCCTGGACTCAGAAGTTTTCTAGATAATGAAATCAGTTCATTCCATATATACATACGTCGACTCGCAGGCCCACAGCCAATTACATTTTAGGTTCAACCTTTCAATTCCGACTCTTTCAAGTCGCACAGTACCGTATTCTACCGTATTACTCTCTGCACCCAGCTATCATCGAGTACTCTATCCCCTTGGTCCCGTCTTATTCTTCCAGCCATGGGTAGTGGCTCCCCAACTGCATATCTCGTATGGTCAATCCTAGCCTGCCTGGTAAGCGCATAAGTGTTCTCCAAATAAAGCACGCTTCTCATGACATGACATTGGGACCCATGATAACCCCAGTTTTTCTGTTTCCTCATATTTCATCTTTGGAAATATGACAGATTCCAATGTCTTAAATGGAGCGAGACTGGGAGACAGCCTGGGGCTTTCAAACGGTTCATGTCGGTGCGTCATACGTGGCACTCGTATCCATGTTTTTTGCGCTGACGTCGTTTTTATGGCAGTATACTTACATAGCTACGCTGACCCTCCTCGTCATCTTCAGCGTAGCATACACTTTTATAAAGTTCAAAGAAGGTCGCTTTGTATCGTCTTACTCGATGAATAGCCCTCATCATCCTTGTTCCAGGCTTCATCATCACCGCAGATGGGAATAGTGAGTCCGTACCCATCATCATTCTCGCCCAAGCTCATTTTAGAACCCAGTCTTTCCAAAACCTATCGAGTTATACGCGCCAAGCCACAAAAAGTGGATATTACCTCTTTTGTTCTTGTTCAGCATTGCATGGGCTTGTGAACTGTAAGCGCTTTTCTTTCAAGCACTATCGCGCTACTCATCTGATCGTCGCACATAGCGTCACACACTGGGAAGGTAGGCCATACATAGTCCATTCTCCCTCCTCCATCCCATTCACCGCTCGCTCCTCAGAATTGACATTCTGGCTCTTCCTCCTCCATCAAGGCCCGAAGACACGGCTCTGGTTCGATAGTTGGGAATTCCGAGTTTGGCTACTTGGTATTGTCTATCTTATTTGCAATACACTTGGGCTTTTTTCACTGACGAGTCGCTTTTTCTCCACAGGCACGGTCGTAGCGGGGCTAGGCATGCCCTTGACTACTCTTATTTCCCGTCGCCAGCTTGATACGGTAGAGATCTCTCACAGCCGGTCTTGTGTGTGTATCACTGATAACCCCGGCATAGTGCCAAGCTTGGATTTTTCTAGTTGGGTCATCAGCATCAACGGCAACTACCCTCTTGTTCCTCTACGTCCTAGCAAGGTTCCCAGAGTTCATCCGGAAGGTGAAAGCAGACGGAGGCGAACCAAACGTCGTCATGCGCCTCGTCATGTCTTATCAGTTAAACGTGAGTCTTCCCAATGATCGCGGTCTCGCCACAGTGACCCAACGTAACGGTCCACTCCAAGTCCGGACGAATCATGTTTAGGTTCTTGTTCACTATTCCGCTGTTTATATTGGCTGTGGACGGTGTTCAAGGGAATCACCCCATCAACCAAGATCCGTGAGTGCAAACCCTGTTTTAACTACCTAGGCTTGGGTCTCATTATCTATCTTGAAAGGTTTTGGTCAGGTAAGTTGAGTGCCTGTGCGTGTGACAATGTACTTGATCCCTTATTAGATTTTTTGATCGTGTTGGGCGGGATTGGGTGTTTTGTATCTTCGTTCATGACCCTTTTGGTGAGTTTGTCATGGATGGATGATATATCTTCTTACTCATATCACCCAGATATTCTTCCCCCGCTCACTCACGCAAGAGCTTGGGTATACGACTGCGCTCATCCCATCATCCATGCTTGACAAACCACAGATAACAATAAGAGCTTCGGTTGATATCGGTTATGCCGCGGATAGCCAGCACCAGCATATCTCTGGACCTATGCCTATGCACACCCCCAAAACCATCGTCCACGCCCCGTCCACACACTCCTCAGAGCCTTCCCAAAGCGAAGACTCAACACCCTCATACGAATTTGAAGACCCCGCAAACACCTTAAACACACTCCACCACTCCCACTCCCATGACGGACACGCACGGATAAGACAGACATGGGAGCAAACGCCCGACCTAGACCCGGAGGCGCCGATTGCAGACGGGCAGTATGTGTTCGATAGACACGCTAGGTGCCTGGTGAGGCCTCATTCCGATGGCGTCGCAATTGGGTTACACCCTTATGTACGTTTCATGTTCTTTTTTCTTCCTTTCGATTGGTTTTTGAGATGCTGGCATATAGGTTCGCACATTCCGATCTCCGATTGGTGGGCTACCTTGGCTTTTTGTTTTCGTTTCGTGCCGAGCTCATGTTATCTCCCACACTAGATATTTGTGACCTTGAGGATGATGACCACTCATCAACGCGATAAGGGCCAAGGCGCAAAAGCCTCAAATCCAAGACTTTTGATTCACCGTTGTATGAATGTACGGTATATCCCGGTGCTTGTTATTTGTTTTTCGGATCAAAAAGTTGACCGCTGTTTTTTAACAGCCACGCCACTATCTATCTCAACCACTATCTACCGCAATTCCCACATCTACCGCCACTTCCCGCATCCATCGCAATTCCCATACCTACCGCCACTTACCGCAAACCCCCTCTTAACGACTTAATGATAACTTACTTACCCACCCACTGATATGTACAATTCCATCTATACCCCTCCGACAGTTATTCTTTGAAAGGAAATACGCAACCATTGTAGTTATATCTTGTTGTACTATAAGTAGAATTCGATTCAGAGACGTTTTTTTTGTTGACTTTTGTGTTATACGGTGCTGCGTCATTGGGGGAGTTTCTGTTGAACTTGAAGAAGCTTCAATCTCCATTCTGATGTACTCATCTCTGGCTTGAAAACCCGCTGTAATGGTTCGACGAGCTGTTCTTTTGCCTTTTCTTGCATCCTTGTAGCCCATGAATCTACCGCTGGTTCGTCAGCATCAGGCTTCTTCTTCCAGATATCCTCGATAGCCGCTCGAAGCTCAGACTGCAGCTGATCAAAGTCCACTTGCAGACCAACACCCTCATCGCGGTGGGTTTGGGAAAGCTGGAGGAGATGTGGTAGTAGCTTTTTGATTTCCCCTGTGACACGTCAGCCCACAATTATAACAAAAAACCCTTGAAACCTGACTTTGAATAGTGGCACATCTTTCTACCAGCTTCGTGACCGACTTGAGGATATACTCCTCCTCGTCGACAGTTCCTTTTCTCCCAGAACCTAGCTTACGCTCCATCTTGCGCTTCGTCTTGGAACTTCGCCTAGGAGGGGGTGATGATTGAGTATCAGTCAATGACAGTATGGCCTGAAAACTCACTTTGAAGCTTTCGAAGTAGCCGAGGGTGCTACTGTATACCGCGTAAAAGTAGTAGGCGCCATAGACAAGTCCGTCATGACGTCGACATTATGAAGGGTCGGATCATCATAATTATAGAAGGCATCTACTCGCACCGTCACTTCAGAAACAAGCGGACACGTCAACACAAAGGATGTAACAACGCACCTGGTTCTTCCACCTTCTTGATTCGAAGCTCCATCAATCGAGCCACCTGTTTACAAAGTTGTTCCCTCATCTCATTAATATCATCACCAATCTGTGCGCGACAATCCAAGGCACACGGAAGAAGCACTTGATCTACGAGTTCGGAATTACCATGTAATGCGATCTTTTGCATGAATGTATCAGCCAACATATCTGTTGCGGGGTTTGTACATACTATTCTCCGTGCTTCGGCGAATTCGTTGCCCTGCGCAAGTGAATGTATAGCCTGCCGGACGTCTTTGGCGTAATCGAGGAGTACCCGCGCGGATTCGCTAAAGCGCTTCTTTGAGAAGAGCTCATCTACTCTTTGAGTCAGTTTGGAACACGATTATCGGAGAATCAGTAGGCGTACCCGCGATGCGGTATGCAATATCCGCGATTTCATCGCCATCGAGCTGTTCTTTCACACAGAGCTCAAAGAGCTCCTGCCATTGGAGTGCCCTTTCATATGATATCATCGCGCGTCTTGCATCTGATGCTTCCACGAAAACTGACATGGGAAATTAATACCGTTTTTGTCATTTTTCTGTATTAGCGAACCTGTAGCTGCTTGATGATATTCGTGCCGATCAAAGAGCCAGGCGCCGTATATGCCTAAAACATCCTGGGGTGCAGTCAATGTAAGTTTGGGATGTTCAGGAAATGCAAAGCTCAGCTACCTTATACTTGTCGGTGCCTTGCCAAATTGCTAGAGCCTCGTCGTGTAGTTGGTGTATGTCTAAGTAATCCAGAGCTTCCTGGAAGTACTCAGGGACCTGGGCAGACGTGATAAGTATTCAAGTCAAGTCCAGATCCGTTAATACGCCATACCAGCGAGACTCAAGCTGCGAAGAGCCTTCGTGCGCCTCTTGAGGTGATCATCGATCTTAAAGTGCTGGTAATATTGGGGCAATGCCCTGAGCTCACGAAGGAACGGGAGATACTCTCTCGGATCCTGAGAAGAGATGAATTACTTGGTAAAAGTGATCAAAATAGAAAGTACCTTTTGCGCGTGTTGTGCGACCATGAGGACAAGGGAGAAGTCATACATGCCTAGAGCCGTATCAAATAGTCGATCCGCATCAACAAGGAAAATAATGTATTTGACGGCCTCTTCGACCAAGCTTGGGTTAACGCCTGGATGAAACTAGTTTATTTGAACATCTCAGTGATACGATCTACAGTTCATACCTCGCAAGCGGAGCAACAACGCCAGGCCAGCTTCATGGTCTGGTGGTGACTTGACAACGTACGCAGTAAGGATGGAGTTGACATATTTTGTCAGATCCTTGTCCTCCAAAGTTTGACGTACGGAGTCGCAAACATTGGCGACGACCTCTGCAGGCAGTTGACTTCGCCTAAAAACTGGTCAGACAAATATGGGAGTAATTCCTGGGTTGCATTACCCTACACTTGTCAAAAACAAATTTATGTAGTCGACGTCTTCAATCTGCTCCACAAACGCTGGAATACCAGCCATGAAGATGTCTTGGTTATGCTCGACGATAATGCTGAAGTCAATGCGATGTTTACGGCAGGCCATGAATGCCTTTCGCCATAGTCCACTGGAGTAAGACGTGAGTGATCAATGCGCGACAGTCAATGACAAAATACGCACGCGTCTAGATCGCCTTTGACGACCTCCATTACCATAGGTCGCTGGATTAATCGTCTCGAGATTTCCTCGTGGCATCTGAAGTACCAGGCTCATTGTACTTGGCACCGCTTGTAACAATTCTTGAGCCTCTTTCAACCCGTCGTTTTTGCCAAGCTTGCGACGCGAGCTCGACTGTTTTATCTTCGTCGCCAGTTGGCGAAAGCATACCATTTCCTTGACATGAAGCCAAGATTGCAACCACAGTCTCTAGAGGCGCGAATTGCACGTCATGAGAGGTAGTTGTGAAAATCACGAATCCGGAAGCAACAGTAAAAGAGTTCACATTGCTAGCCAGTACTGTCGATTCTGCATTCAGAATTGCAGTATAGACCTTGCCCCCTGCAGACAAACCCACGAATAAGTGGGCATCAATGCGTTGGGATGAGGGGCAGTATTCTGTAAAAGAGCAAATTTGTGAACACGATTCTTCTTCCCTGTGAACTAGAAGGCCGTAATCATTCATCAAGTCTATTCACATGTTACGGCAGGACATTCATTACGCACCTTGGAAGATGGAGCCATCAGGGGCCTGCCAAGCAAGATGTCCAGGAAGTTCATGCGGAACAAGACGTCCGTTCTTCTGTTGGAGCGATACTGTCCTTGATCCTGTCACCGAAATTGACTTGAACGGCAAAATGACGTGCTCAAAGTCATGAATCACGATTCGGTCGTTCCCATTGACGTCAGATCCGAGGATTGCAGCTGAGATAGTCCTATGATCGTCGTCACTATTTTCGGAGGAGACAATAACTTGACGATAATGGCAGAGCTCCCGCGGCAAATTGGCTGACCAGATAAGAATTGGGTTCATAGCTGCTCCTCCACCAGGCATGATGCGTGTTTGCAATGCCCACATCATTACGTGTCCTTCTTGCCATACTGCAGCGAGAAGATCATGTGATTGAGAGAGCGATATGTGATGTGGTACCTGGGACAAGAACAGGCCACCGGATAATGCATCAGTGAGAGTTTTCGATGACAGTTGATGTGATGACATGGGCGGAGGTATATTTTGCGTACGAAATGGTGTAAGCAAAATTTTCTCTGTGAATAACTCAATAAACGAAGGGGCGATCGTAGATCGTGAATAAAACTCACGTCCATCAATGACACCGACACAGCCAGTACCATTGGCTCCAGCGCATGTCTCCCATGCATAGTCTTGCTGTATGATTTGCACTGCCAACCTTGTCAGTATGGCACGATACAAAAATATTTGAGAAGCGCGTACGCGGCGATGTCAAAAGAAGTCGCATGCTCACTTCGGGATGCCAATTGACAGACGTAAAGTGGGTAGATAACGGCGCCGAGATTTCTTGCTTGAGATACCTGTGAATACTATGGTAAGAAAAGGTTTTATGAAGGGGAAGTTAACCTCACCAGTGATAGTTTCCTGTGGTCCATAATTGTACAACATCACCATGTGCCCTCTCAATGTGAACAGCAAGTACATTCGAGTCCGATGACCATGCAAGATGTTTGATACGAGAGTCCCGATCTTCGCCTCGCAAGTTAAATCCCCCATGTGGTAAACCATTACGCTCAAAGAACACGACGCCATGTTTTCCAGTCCGTTGCGTGTCTGATGGTCCTGCGCGAGTTTCATTTTGCGTGGATGCAATTAGATTGCCACTCGGTCTCCAGGATAGACTCGGTTCCAGACCTGCAACTATCTCTGCAGTAGACTGAAGTCGGGCTTCGTTTGAATAAACTCGTAAAACTCGTGCTTTGACAGACTGAGAAGTTTGCCTGGCTAGAGAGGACACCACAAAATAAGCTCCGTCGCCGCGCCAGCTGATCCGAGGGAGGCCATCATCGTTAGGATCTTCTTGTATCGGAGTCGGAGACTGGGGCGAGGTTTTGAGATGTGCTCTTCCTATGGAACCATGGAATTGCGTTTCCTTTGCGCCCCAACCAACGTTTATTGGAGCATCTGCGAATCCATATTTAATCAGAAATATCACAAGCCATAAGGTACGGCGTACCTTCGCCAAAATCTTCAGTATGCAAGGGAGCCTCGGATAGGACATCGAATGTGGAGGTCATAAGGATAAGATTTTCGTCGCCTGAACAATAGCATCAGCAATAGTCATGTCAGGTAGCAGCTGGAGCTAGAAAGCGCACCAGTAATCATCACAAGAAGTGTGTCATCAGGACTCCATTCAACAGACAATATACCTGCATCGACACTTCCTACAATATCTGGACCGCTCTGCGTCGATTAACATAACTTAAGTAAATCATGCGTATGCGCCTCACAATGAGTTCCCCAGAATCATCCAACTGCCAGGTAACCGTATCCCCACTCCTTGTCACCAAGATGAGCTGTGCAGATTCGCCTATGACTCGGAGAGACAGAACTTTCGGGTCGATGGTGCTGAAGGAGCCACATAAAATAGGCGCATCCCATTCGCAGGGATCAACGGGAGTCCTCCATATGCGTACACCGAACTGCGCGTCCTCCGATGCGGCAAAAATAAATCCTCTGTCAACATCAAAGGCAGCAGCGACGATAGATTCTTGAACACCGTTGCTGGAGAGTGTGTCGGATATTTGCTCGTTATAGGCCGGTTCTAAAGTTGAAATTTTGATGGCAGATGGCACTAGATTTCGCATCGTGGATGAGCAAGCCAAGAGAATGATAATGACTTGTTACGGACTTTGGAAAGAAGGAAACCCTAACCCTAAACTCATTCTTCTGGCCATCGACCACCGCGGGTCCGTGACCTCTGACCACCCACTCCATCGCGATGGCACCCCAAGCTGCTCAGGACAATAGCAAACCCACAACCAGTTCTTCACCCCGCTCGGGTCCGAAACGGACCAAGAAAAAGCGTCATCATCTTCAGAATACAGAAGAATCCCTACCCGGTGTTCAAAAAATCAAATCTTCACTCCGCCAAACACGACGGCTTTTAGCAAAAGAAAGTCTTGCAGCTGATGTCCGCGTGGAGACTGAGCGAAGGTTGAAAGCGCTCGAGGCCGACCTTGCTCGTGCTGAAATGGCAAGGAAGGAGCGAACGTATGCTCTGAAGTATCACAAAGTCAAGTTCTTTGGTGAGTTCAGATGGTATCCTACTCTGTCAGCCGCTATATCAGCGAAGAGCGCCAGAAACTGGTCCGTAGGATCAAGCAAGTCAAGCGCGATCTTACTTCGGGACAAGGAAAGGAGAGAGAAAAGCTAGACATCGAACTGGAAGGTCTGAGAGTGGACCTCAACTATGTTCTGGTATGTGTCTCAAATCTCACGGAAACAAGTTTTCTCAAACGATGCCACAGCACTACCCGAAGACCAAAAAGTACATATCACTTTTTCCTCCAGAAAGACGACAAATTGATTCCGTCTCGACAACTTCTGACGACAATGACCAACGCATCGCGGTTCGTGCTCTCATTCAAGACCAGATGCGGCACGGCAAAATTAGCAAACAACCTGAGAATGAGCTCGAAAGTGGCAGCCGACCAGTTGTGCATAATTCCCATAGAAGCGGAGAAGGATCTCGTAGAAAGGACGGTCCGACCTAGCTTGGCAGCGCATCGTACTACCGAAGGAGATGATTTCTTTGGTGAGGACGGTGAAACAGAAGCATCCGATGCATCAGAAATGGAAGTCGAGTAGTGTTGTCTCACTTGTCAAATTCCGATCTCAAGATTCTCGACCAATTATCCGAGAATAGAATGATTCAATAAATGCCTCTAAGATATTACAATGCATATGATCTATGTGAGACTTGCACAAGCATGATATTACAATATGAACGCAGTGCTTCATACATCGACAGAAAGCTTATCCAAGATCGCAGACAACATCGGATTTCCACCCAGTCTTTCAATCTCTGCTCTGCCCTGTCGTTCCAACTTTTTAAGCACGGCAAGAGTGTAGTCAAATGACTTCGTAGTGTCCCTGAGGTAGTTGATGGTGTGGTGCTTCAGGGTCGGGGTTTTAGGACGCTTTTGCAGAACATCTAACAATGAAATTGAGTGACATGGTTCCACAACAAAGAATTAAGGAACCCACTCATGATTTGTCGGTTATCAGGTTGTTCTAGAATGCCGTGAACAATGGGGAAAGAGAACTTTCCTTCCGACAGATCTTCCGCGAAGCCCTTGTTGTCCGTGTACTATAAAGCGGATTTAAATTGTCTCATCCATGTCTCATGATCCATTGGCGACTAACCTGACTGCTCTGAAGATTCATGTAATCATCACGTATTTGGAAATGAACCCCAATGAGGTCCGTCAAGGGGATGTAGTCACTAGTTGGGGTTTCAGTTAATTCAGAAAACATTAACGGGGTACATGTAAGACCTACACATTCGTGTTTGTTGTAGCACATGCCATCATGAGTTTAACAGCAATCCTGAGGAGACCACCCGTTTCTGGCAAAAATCTATGTTCACAAAAGGAATCTGAGACGACGACGGGGACCTACTAGCTTTCACCATGTCAACGTATTCATCTTCCGAGGGACAGCGCAGGGTGTCACGCCAGAGGATGTCCATGCCCTGCCCACGGTGGAGCGACATGAGCTCACCTATACGTTTTATAACGTTAGGAGTGTTGTAACACTGATGGCAAACAGCTCACCCGTCACAACGAGGTCCAGGTCATAATCAGGAATGATGCGGTCAGGGAATTCAGCCTTCTCAGCTGGACTGTCGTCGCCGAGCCCGCTGTCTGAACTCGAGCTCGAGATCGGAGCGCGACGCCGAACAGTCGGCCTCAGAGCAGACAATTCTTGGTAGGCCAAGAAGTAGACGTAATTGGCAGTATTAATAGTTTGAGGAACACCATATATTTTGTGGGCGACTGAAAGGACATCGTGATCAATACTGCCTTTCAGGGGCAACGGTGACACAATCACCAACCTGGGATCCCACGTCTCAGCTGAGAATCATCTTCGATGTCATCAATCCTGTAAAGATGAGGCTCAGTCGGCACCGAAAGTGTCTGACGACGTGCAGACGTACAAAAGACTGCCATTGTGGAGGAGACCAACTACACGGTTGATGACCGCAAGCTTGTCCTTGGGGACAGTTAAGCCAGAGGTTGAAACTTTCGACAAGCTTTCCTCGGATTTCTTTACCGGGGTTAGGCAGTGATGTAGCTGTATGGTTCCAGCAGCGACTAGCATGGCGAAGTTGAGCTATGCATTCTCGGGATTATAGGCGCCACTCACAGATTCCTGAGCTTCAGTCCATGAGCTGGACGATGTACCTTGGAGGGTTGAGAGGAAGTTGTCGTATTTATCGACTTGGGCCATAATTACCAACTAATGAGATGGGTTTCAGTTGGGGTGATTCGAACCTCGACTCATTTTATATCAAGAACAGGGCAATACAGGAGGATATTCGGAGGCGACAAATCCAGCCGAAGACCTCAACCAAAAATAGTAATAGTAAATAATTTTGGTCCTGCCGAATAGGACCAGCCCTGACTGCCATGAGTAGTTAACGTACGTTTTCCTGTATCGCCTTCTTACAGGCCAAGCGGAGATGAGATGAAGTAATCTGAAGCAACGCTGCAGCGTGAGATTAGGAACGATGCTGATTTTTATCCAGATAAGCATGACCAGGCGGCCATCCATGGGTCCAAGGGAGCGGAAGGCCCATCAAGGAACGTTGCTCCAACGGCGACCATTGCGACACAAATCGGCCCACAATAAGTTACACCGAGCGTTTTTGACCAAAGGAAGTGGAAGAGCTTGACGAGGTGTGCCGGTCATAACGGTGCTCTCACATATGATGACAATCCATATCATTCAGATTCAGCGAACACATTTCTAAATGGAAAAATATGTCTCCAACTCGAACGATTTGTCTCGCTAAAATCGAGGCGAACTGAGGAAGCGAGCAGCGATACGCTGGTTTAGAGTGTGGGACGTTCTTGTATGTCAAAGGAAAGTAGGTAACAAACAGTAATAATACAAACAAGCTCGGAGGAAACGTGGAAACGAATTGCGCACAAATGAACGCGGACAAAGTGATAGCAGGATGTATATAATACAGTGAACGTTGATATGATGGCAACGAAACAGCCCTCAAGATGCGACCCCACATCAATGTTCCTACTCAGTAAACCTCTTAAAAACGCACCATAGGCTTAATCCCCCAGCCCTACAGGCACATCAGGGTGAGGCCTGTGGTTATCGGAGACCGCTGATTGCCAGCACAGCTCTTCATAGCTTTGGACCTGGCGAAAGAACCAGGTCTGGGTCAACATCTTCTAGCCAAGCAGAGTCATAATCGTGAGCACCCGGAATGATCCGGCGCAACTCTTCGTGGAAAAAGTCAAGCAAAAGCTCTTGTTGCGCCATGGCTTGCCGAACGTCTGGCGAACAGGCGCAAGAGTATGAATCTGGGAGAGGCGAAGAAGAAATTGGACTGCTTGGTCCCAGGTAAGCGGTACCAAGGACTATCCCAAGCAATGTCAATGTATTGCGCCGCGGCTTCGCTGTCAGAGACAGTGGAGCTGGCGGCAGTGTCATCACTGCTGTCCGAAAGAGATTTCATATGATGGGCTAGCCAAGGACTTATATCAAAAGTCATGAGACCATTGAGGCCATCGCAGGATCCGTATTCGTCATCCTGGAGATCACAAGGACCGTGATGGCCGAAGGAATTAAATGGATGCGCAAAGATGCCGTCGGGGGATGAGGGCAGTTTAGAGTCAATATCAGGCTTTGCGTTTGGTTTACGATAAGTCAGATAACAACTTCATTTCATTCGAGCACTGACCGAGTTAACCGCCGTAATCCAATATTGAATGTTCTTCACATCTTCATACATTGGCTTTGATCGCGATTCTGACTTATCCTGAAGTGATATGTGCGAAAACAAATGAGGGTGTGGAGAATCAAATTGACCAGCAATTCCAGGTCGATAACCAGCTGAGGAATGATATGCCATGTGGAAAGTACAATGTTAGGCGGAGCACAGCTGCGCGGGTATGGGTAACAGATTGTGACTGTTCAGGAGCTTTTAAGCCATCGTGGCCACTGCTGGCACTGATTGTAAGCATACTGACGTCCCACAATAAAGAGTGCCCGTTATGGGAGACCGATATTGCGCACGTGACAATGTGACAGATGGGTCTACATTGTACAACTTCAAGACAATAGGTAGGACCGGCAGCCCGTGAATAGAATTGTCCAAAGCTAAACAAAGTTTGCTGGACGAACCGCGTAACACTTGAGGCGCCAGGATTTATTGTCTTGGAGTGATAAGGAATGGATCCAGGATCACATACTTGTCTTCAGGATTGTATCCGGGCATATACAAGTATCGGTCGAGCATGGGAGATGGATGAACTCACCACAACAAAAGAAAGTGGTCGACTTGCGTCAATCTTGGTTTGATGGGTCAATACTGTCTAAATCACGATTACGTGCGCACAGTCACGGCGACCGTTCATGCTTCCATCGTTTAAGGTGAAGTCTCCCCAGGATGATACCATGCCTTCCTTCAGCCATCTTTACGACCTCGCCAATCGCATTCGAACACTGCTCGTCAAACAACCTCATTTTCCTATTGTTCCTGAGTATTTGATCTGGTTTGCTACCTGGTTTTGGAAGAGGATAAGGCAGATACTTCTCAGACCCTTGAGGCAGTTGCGGTTTCCAGTAATGCCTGTGAGCATAATACGACTTTTCGACCCACAAAACATGGTTTTGTCGTAGCCATTTCAGATTGCGGGTGATTTTATGGGCGAGTCCTCGTGATACCGCCGCGGTAGCGAGTAGTGAAAGTGTATGATCCACTGGGAATTTCGGCACATCATTTAGGACTCAGAGCGACGCAAATGACCAGATGCGCACCTCGTTTGTGCCATGTATATAGCCATTGGACAAGATATTTTCGCTCAGATGAATGAATGCCTTTGCGCTGAAGCCTTTGAATGATGGATGCAGCCGAGTTGAATACAGGTCTCCACAACCGACGAACTTGCGTTTTTGACGGAGAATGGTGCAGCACCACCGCAGAATTGGTTCGAAGAAAGAGCCGGTACAAGCTTCTGAATTCGCTTGGAAGGCCGGTATAACGCCTGACAGTGCTGGTTGGCATATAACTCTCTCAGCTTTGGGTACTTCGAGTTACATGCAGGGGATGGTTTGTCCAAAGAGGTAAGGTATTCAAATTATGTAATACTAATATTCAGAGTAAATATTACTAATGAGACTCGTCACTCTAGACTCTTAGGCTCACTACTATCGTCAATCACGAAGCGGTCAGCATATCTTGGATGGAACCGCCCTCATCAAGCCCACATGCACTTTTACCTTTGAAAATATTGCCCTGCAAATTCTAAACATCTGGGGTGATCCCAGAGTCTATCTACCTTGCAAAATGTGACATCGATCAGATCAGAACACAACTCATTCGGCAACCCATCGATGAAGACGTTGCCTGCAGAAGTCCTATGACAGAATTTTCATCTTCCTCCAAGCTCTGTGCACTGCTCGTGTTCGTATGGTACGATCCCTCATCAAATACGACATCGTGCACTTATCAATGGTCACATTGACAATGATCGCAACTCTATAAATGATCTGGACATTCTCTGATGACATCCCCGACACACTCTTAATAGACCGTCGGCTTATAGTATGAAGAGACAAATCATCTGCTGCGAATGGCAAGTCCTCAAAGGAGGTTTGATACCGCAGCCTCCGTCCTTCACAGCTACCAGATGAACTTGCAACCTATGTTTTGCCGTGTGTCTAGAATCGGTTTTTCGTCGACGCCAGCACATGCCATGGACTGTCCGACTCGGCAACCTTGACAACCTTGAAGGAGGCTTTGACACAGGGCCCTCCTGGCAAGCTGGGGTTACCACTCGTCGTTAGCCGTGATCTACCTAAGCCTCGAAAACCCAAATGTCATCGCAAACAAAGACCTCTGAGAACTTCCGAGTCGCGGCTAATACTTCTGTGCCGGAAAATCGAACCCCCTCCCCCAAATAACGGCCCTTCGTTAGACTTCGTTATCTTCGACTCGAAGTCTCAAATCTAACTCACATTTGAGTCTTTTCCGTTCGGTGTGACGTTCGCAGAATGGCCAGCGTCTTACAGATAGTGATAGGGCCAGATAGGTAGGGCCCGGCGCTGCTTGTTCTGCGAACGTCACATTCTTCCAACAGCCTTCCTTGCATGTGATAGTAAGCCGCATGAGGACGAAGATGAAGCGGGGTGCCATCGTTTAGGGTGTGTCAGTGGTGGTTTTACTATTTTGATTCAAACATGGACCGGACGCAGACCTAGTACCTGGTGTTCTCATATATCATCGACTCGGACCTGTGCTAATCCTGTATCTTTATGTACTACTAATTGACATGCCCTGGGCTTGTCCTGCCAGTGCCGCCTGCGGGTTATTCCGGCTATCTCATATGTAATAAGTTATAGTCAAGTGTATTTTGCTTCCTGTTCTATGCCATCAAACAAATTGCGTCTTGGATTTTCAACGTAGCACGACGACATTCGAAATAGCCCAATTGCTTCTATTACCATGGAACAATCAATCTCCTCGCCGTATCCCGCGGCTGTAACGCGCATTTCTCCACCGTCATCGTGCCCAATGCATGATGTGCCCAGCACTGGCTGTCCAATTCAGCACGACAACCCACCTGTTGCAAAATCCTCGGGTGGATGTCCTATCGACCATTCTTCACTTAATATGTTGAATCCCACAAACCAGATGCCCAATCTCCCTCAGAACATACCCGCAAGCTGTACCGCTACCGACTGAGCGTACCATGTCATCCATACCGCGTGTGGTAGACGGTGAAACGAGAACCGACATACGCCAAACGTGGGAGTATCCACCCCCTCAGCAGTTCTATGATGCACTCTTAAGGAAAGGTTTGGATACACCCGCTGAGCATGTTGAGACGGTGGTGGAAATACACAATTTCTTGAATGAGAGGGCTTGGGGAGAGGTGTTAAAGTGGGAGCGGAGAGTTGCACAGTACGTTGCGTGCTTGATTGCCTTGCCGATTACGATTATCTTTTGTTTTTCAGGGAGGGTGACGAGGAGCCGCATCTTGCTCGCTTTAAGGGACGTCCGGGCGAGATGTCGCCAAAGGCAAGGTTTTGGATGCTAGTCGGCTGGCTGCTTCCTTTCAGATTGAAGCAAGTTTTTCTCTGCTATATGTTTACTGAATGCTGACATCGGTATCGTAGCACTGAGCCTCCGTTTGATCGCCTGATTGGATAGTACGTCGTCCGCGCGATGGAACAGAGGTTCGCTATCTCATCGACTACTACTCCGCACCGTCTACTCCTGACGGAGATCCCGGTTTTGCATTGGATGTTCGGCCTGCTCTCTACTCGTTTGAAAGCATCCGACAGCGTATGGCAGTGGGTATGGACGGCGTATGGGAGGAGCTTCGTGAGAAAGGGTGGGGAAAGAATGAACGTAGAGGCATGCGACAGGTGGGGTCGTAGGATGTTATGGAGAATGCGCGCTGTACTTCTCCAATACTGGACTAGTCGTCCGACTATCAATATTATGTTGCGTTGAGTAAGCTAATGAATACCTCTCGTGTTATCCACTAATATGTTAGACTCGCTGTTGGAAAATTATGGCGTTGCTGACACAATTATTTCCAGCTCCTTGACGTTGATCAAAGTAACGCGGAAGATCTGCATGCCATCTATGATAAGCTGGGTAGCTATTTGATGTGTTGATGTCGCCTCCCTAATCTCACAGACTTGGGTTAGAATTCAAGTCAGACACACCTATATGTGCATCCAGTGGTGGGTGCCTGGGTAGTGACTTGCTCTCTGATAGAACATTTGAGTGCTGGGAGCAATGAGGTGGTCCGAGTAGTTCTTCTTGTTAAAGGTGCATGCAGGATTATTGACCATTCATAGGTGACAGACAGTATTGCTCAACTAGCGCATGGGCCATGATGAATGAAGCTTGAGTCGGAGGGAATGAGTTTGCAATCTCGGTTAGTCTCGATCAAAACGTATGCGAACCAAAATGCCTGCGGAGGGGCCTCCGCTGGTTTTGTTATTTCGTCGAAGGTGATGCCTATCAAGTACTTTATCCATTGGAGTTGACTGACTGAAATTAGCATCGATTATGGTGCACTGCACGAATTCCTCGTCAAAGTCAATGATTGTTCCGAGGAGTTATGATGTTATGTGGAAGCAATTCAATTACAATCACAGGTTAAACGTCCACAAATGAGACATCCGCTGACTCTGAAAATGAGAACGAGAGTTTTCACAGGTATATTCAAAGTCATCTACTTATTCTATTTGATCCACTATCCGTCAGGTCCACCTTACATTTACGTCCACATCCAATGAGCCATAAAAGCTCGACCATTGTCAGGTTTCTTTCTCATCATCTCTATCATCCTCCACTTTGAGCTCACACTCGTCTCACAATATTCTCTACAATATTCTCAAAGAATAAACCGTCCATCGCATCCCAACCCCACGCATCTCCAAATCTACTACTGAGATGTCTGGACTCGATGTCTCGCGCATCACGAACCTTTCGACCAAGCCTACCGACGATCTATCTCATCCTACTGCTATCTCTTTGACCACTCTGCAGTCTTCCAAGTCCAAGAGGCGTACTAGGCGTAGAAAACACAATAAGCAGGAGCAACGCTCCCAGAAGCCTCTTGCAAACCTCGATGATTCGAACCCAAAGGAAAAGGAACTGTGGCTTGACCTTTCCTTCTTAGGTGACCGTCACTGCACGGAGAAAGATTTTCTTTGCAGTTACTGGCGAAACACAGTAGCTGACGAGCAAATCATGCGGCTCGATTACTTCTTGAATGCGATGGATGCGCAGGAGCGCGAGCTTTGGCAAGGCTTCTCCGATGACTATGTGCCTTCCTGGGCGAAATTCACGGAAGTCCGCCAGGGCTGCGAAGGCAACGATGAACAGAAGTGGGACTCGGGCGGACAGAATTATGTGAAGAAGAAAATAGAATGGCGCCCAGGTCCCGTCATGTTGAGGGTACCTAACAACAATTGGATAGGTGGTCTTGGAGAAGACCTGGACGATTTTTCCATTGAAGATGAGGTTTTCGTTCCTACCGAAGACTATAAAGGTTACGGCGTTGGTGGCGACTTATCTGACGCTCGTATTATCCCACCCCCTCCCTCTTCCCATACTCCACCAGATTGCTCAGTGAGTAGGGTCGCGGATACAGGTTTACTCGTGTCTAATCAACTTCCACAGCCACCTCTTTCGAAACATGGCTCACGCACACATGCTCCTCTTGTAACACCCATCCGCACTCGTCGATTCTCTCATCGTCCTCGGAGTATCTTCACACCCACTCCTACCCCAGTTCCCAGCGAGCATGCTGGCGATGGCGTCATTCAGAACCATGGGGAACTTGAGAAACTGCTTGGATTTCTCAAGGTGAGAATCACTTTCCCGTTGTTAAATGTAGACCATCATTAATATATAATCATTTAGATGAATCCAGAGCAAAAGGTTGCTGAGATTCATCGGTTGGTCAGATCTATGGGGCGAGGAACGTAGTCGTAACTGGACTCGACTATTATTAGATTTTCATTTAGGACTCCTGGGGTCAGTGGGTGTAGAGCTTGGCGTGAATTCATTTTTATTTTGCTGAGTCTTGTTCCTCAAATTCGTTCGCTCATTCCATCATTGCGAATCTTCGACGCTAGAGGTCCCTGCGACCCAATCTCGACGACAAGTTTGCAATATAACCTCGGGGGAACAATGACTAGATGTGACTGAAAACAGTTACCAATAGTACCTCTTACCTGTGTGGTGCATCGAGGGTACCCATTTATATGCTCAACACGTTAACCCGTGGCGAGTCCAACTTGCGCGCTCGCGGCGCAACTGCATACATAGTTGCAAACTTATCCCTGCTCTGGTCTGCGGATCCGATTACGGGGCTCCACCAGTGTTCCATTACGTCCTTGGCTTCTTGAGCTCCACTGACTTGAGAGCTTCAATCTTTCATGGATTTCTGGCGATAAAGCGCATCAAGTTCGATCCAGTCCCGTTGGGCAACCAATCGGCGATTGTAAGAAAGGCTTCGATGATGCCAATCTGAATTGACATCATGTGGGGGAGGTCAGCTGATTATACTGTGACAAGCGACTTCAATGGTTAGCGAGCAGTGAGTGCTTGAGCGGTTACGTACGTCAAGCTTTCAAATTTTCAGGGTTGGTCCCTGTTGCTCCACTGAACGCACCTGGATTGTATTGGACAGCGTTGATAAAGCTCCAATCAATGTCACCTTTCCAAAACCCATATGCACAATCGAGTACCTAAATATCATACAGGCGCCATTTGGGCGCCATACGAGTTGTGAAAGTTTTCCGAAAGACCACGTATGGTTACACTCACGGGGCCGTACGACAACCTGCTCCGCCTGTGGGACCTGAAAACAAGAAGAATTCGGAAGGGCATCGTCATAAGGTGTGATGGAGTGGTGGTATCACGAGATGGGTAATTGATGCTAAGCGCTAAGCATTGATGGGAGTAATGAGTAATGAGTTCATCGGCTGGTACGGAAAAATTCGGTGAATCTCATCCAACTCATCACATCCCATTCCCTCTGGATCCTCTCGCCGGACTCCGAAGGAATAGTGCTGTAGCTATTGCAGCAAATGCAATGGCGAGCGACCCGAAGACGAAGACATGGCAACTGGAAGGAATTGAACGTCAAGCCCAAAGTCCTCGATGCCCCTCAAACAACGCCATACCTACGGCCGACTCCCGACTGATCAGCATTTATGTAAACATTCCGTATTTTCCTTTCCAAAATCCAAGCAAGATGTGTCGGGCCACAGTTCTATCTCGCATTCGCGAAATTGTCTCCGCTCACCATTTCACCCTTTCTTCCGCCGCGCCAATTGTCACTACCTCAGCAGCCCGACCTCCGGCTACAACCCAATGGAAGTCGTAAGTTCGTTGTACTTGATGCACTGAAAAAAAGCAATTATTGATTCGTCACGCACCATTCGGTTCATGCCAGACCGGTGTACGTCTTTGAGACACATGTCGGGTGCTTGTGGAAGATCGAAGGTAGGTTCAAGAGCTGAAGAGGGTTATACCGCCGAGGAAGAGCGATGCTCATATGGAAAATTCTTTCCGCAGCCTTGATGGAGGCGTGGATGCGCAGTCTCGTGTGACGTGTTATGGGCGTCTTTGTGTAAGACCGCCCGGTTCACCTCGACGTTCGACACTACCCCTAGCAAGATGTCCCATCTCGTTCCTAATCGAAAGTTTGGTAGAGATCATGAAGACGCTATAACCACAGTCGTAGTGTCCCCCGAAGGACAAAGAATGGTCACCGGCTCATGCGACAGAATGCTGTGTCTGTGGGACTTAAAGACAGGCGTTATGTTGAAGAAGATGGAAGGGAATCGCCATGAAGTGCGGGCATTGGCGGTATCACGAGATGGGCGCATGATAGCAAGCGGTGGTGATAGGGGAGAGATCATCATCTGGCACGGAGAAACTGGAGAGTATCTCATCCAAGTAACGATGGCTGACTCTTATACGATCTTCTCCTTGGACTTTTCACCTGATGGGACGGTGCTGGCTAGTGGTTCCTCTGGGAAACAGAGGTAGAGCGCGATCTAATAGGTGAGTCTAGTCTCAGTCTTTGGAACAGAACTCGCATTAACGAAACGTCTACCTAATAGGTGAGTCTACTACGTCTTCGTTAGCGCGGGGGTTAACATAAAGGTAAGGTATAATAACTCACGTCTCAGTCTTTGGAACAGAACTGAGACGCTCGTCTGCTGGGGGACGAAACTATATACTGTAAGTGCGTCTTATCTTTTATATTTGTTTGAAACCTCTCTATCTTTTAGCATCGGGCCCGACGTCACATCCTCCTCGTACCTGGTCGCGTTGCCCTTGCGCTCGCATCTACTGTTCTTCCTCGCGTGCCTCTCCGTCGGCACTCTCGATCAACTCGGAGTCCGACAGTTCCATGGACTGGATGACGAAGTTTTGGAGTACAGCAACATGGGAGATGGAAGGAAATCCAATCGAGTCCAGTAGTTGGGTCAACTGCGTTCGGTATTCGCCATCTGGCAAACTTCTTGCCATCACGTCAAGCACCCATCTCAAAATTTACAATGCAGACACGAAGGAATGTGTCGCAGACATGGGGGAAAGTTTTAAACCCACCCTTGGGAGCGACTCGAATCATTTTCTCGCATGGACACCAAGGGGGACACGCCTTCTCTCGACTGGTAGTCATGGTCAGAGAATACAGGAGTGGGATACATCGGCCTGGAGGCAGGTTGATGGTCACGCCGGGACTGGCTACTGCGGTCCCCATATCATAGACATTGCCATTAATCCTGCCGGCACACTTGTCGCCTTCGCATCTGTTGACAAGCATGTCCGTCTTTGGCGGCTCTCAGATCGCAAAACCATCGCCATTTTCCACAACTCAAGCCTGACGCTGTGCGTCACTTTCTCCATAGATGGCAAATATATCCTCAGTGGTGGTCGGGATAAGATGATCTCAGAGTGGGCAGTACCTGAGGACGCTAATACAATGGTATGTTTCCATTGTCTATTGACTCTGATAGCGCAATTCAAAGATGCTTTATGCCAGATCACTATCGAGGATATGGCCACCTGTAGTACATGCATCGTGGAGGGCTTCCGTGCCTCTACAGCAGTTTTTCGGAGATTTACACCAGTGCTAACAACTACACCTCGCACGCCAATCATTGCGCAAACATACGACTGGGACCAAGCACTCGATGATGCAACAAAGGTGAGATCAGGCTCGTCCTCACTTAGACCCTTACGCAAAACTGAATTCTATTGTAACATAGTCGCCACCAGAAAGGCTTGACCGTGCTGAGAGCATCTACGGACCAGTCATGCCCAGAAATGTCTGATTGTGCTGGATATGTTTACATTTACGATTAGCACATGAATAAGACGGAGCAAGGCCTCTACTAAATCGCTACCTTAATTTTTCTTTGCAAAAACATATAGAGATCGCACTGGCGCATATTAGTGCCTACTTTCGATTCCCCTGCTGAACTTCTGTGCTCATTTAGGCTGCAGTATGTTATGCCTGCTATGAGTATGTCGATCCTCTTTCGAGCGAGCTCGAGCTATGCTGATCGAAGTCATTGCTTATTGTTCGCAGTTTTGAGTGTGAAATGAAAACATGTCGGAAGCATTGAAAATCTATGCAAAGAAATGAGATTTGCCTGCGATGGTCACCTTGTTCCATAGAGGGCGATAGGCACAACAACACTATGAATAAGAGGTATGGTGTACAGTGGTGTCATCTCGTCCTACGAGGCTAGTAACATACAACAGTGCTAGTGCTACCTGGCACCATATCGCGAAATCTGTAACGAACAGTGCAGTTTATCAACATACTTGAATTCGGAGCGAAGGAACTAGTGCAAGGTAGTCTGCTCGATCATCATCTGTCATCATCTGACTTCCGATGATCAGACTCTCCAGTGGACACTCTGACCGTGTCAGGAATGCCATGAAATCGTCAGGGTACCACTCTGATGCACCGTAAACGGAAAGTTCGCGTAGAGCGGGGAGTGAGAGAGCATTCAACAGGTCGCATAGATGTGCTTTATCATCACCGTAAGTACGTTCAGACGTGACGTGCAAGATTTGAAGTTTGGTGTGCGTGAATAGCGATAATACTTTATCTTGGGCGACATCCAAATCTAAGAAAATTTCTAGCGAGGAGAGGTTTGGAGCTAGTTGGAGTAAGTGGTGAACGCCGTCCGGTTGCCATACTTCAATGTCGAGTGTTGTCAGGCTGGCCCATACGGGATTGCAAGCGGAAAAGTCGTCGAAGCCGAATAAACACCCTGATACAGTGAAATTATCCAGAGTGGGTGGCAGTTGCGAGAAAGAACGTGTCACACTAGCTGGTAAATTCGCTTCGGCATCAGTGATATCAACTTCAATGTCCACAATCATCTCCTGAAGTGCTCGGAAGTCCGTGAACATATTAAGTTCAGGTACATCAGAACCGCGAAGATTAACACAGAGAGACGTGACTTGATTGGCGTAAGGCTGAAGAAGACGTTGTAGCTTGGCCGAGTGATCATCTGCATCGAACCAGAGTCCTAACGAGAGGGGACGCCCTCGCGCTCGCTTGAGCCAAGATTCATAGCAGAAGGCCACTTGCTGCCAATTTTTGTCTGTAACTGCCACAGACAGCATACACCACAAGTTAGGCATGTCCACAGCAACCTCCCTCCACCGTCGACATATTCTGGTTAATAGGAGAGGTGCGGTTAGCTTTGATGGGAGCTGCGGACTAACGCCGGGTGACAGAAATCGTGGCCCGAGACAGTGGCAAAATATTTGGGATAGAACTTCAGGTGGCAAGCGACAGACAGGTGATACGAGTCCCTTCGGCAAATTAACGGATTCGTTGATCTTGTTCTTCTGCCCGACGAGCTGCTGCTGAAGAGTTTGGACACCATCCATGACTATTTGCAAACCTGTGATATCGTGCAAAACTGTGTCCAACTTGCGTTGGCGTTCGGTGACAGTGGCACTGATATTCTGGACTTTAAGCTCGATTGCACAGCGATTGGGATTAGGGAATATGTTTCGGGTGAACGGTGTTTCGAGGTCGGGTATCTGCTAATGATCAATAACGCATCGGATGGAATATCCACATAGACGTACGATTGTTCGCAAATGTAGCTGAAGCGGAGGTTATTATTCGCAGAGAGGAGTGCTTGAAAATTTGGCACTTGCGATAGTCTGCAGGGCAGTGATAATATCTAAGACCGTCGAAAGATCGACTTTTTAACTGATTGTGCCACTTGTGTAAAAGAGAAAGATCAAAGAGGCTCTTTCAACTTTGCCATGAAGGACTGATTACATAAACACTGATAGCAACGACCACTGCCAAACATCCAACACAAGCAAGCAGCACCGCCAGCTAGCTTATGGTAGGTGTTTGGTGACGACAAGTTCTCAGAACCACAGCGGCCAGCAGGCCCCGCATACCCACATCCTCTACCCTGTTAACGTTTTACAAAAAGCTCGTCTTTCCTCACAATAACCGTGACATGGTCTCTCCGTGGCTCATTCGTATAGTAGCCATGCTGCGCGTACGCTCGTCGGATTTATGTAACTATGTGAGTCAAGCTCTATGACACGGATGTGTGTCCTCTCGATAGCACAATGCATGTTGGCCTAGGACGTGTTCAGAATAGCTCTATGAGTTCCGTGTTTGCGCTCTAGTACGTGCTCTTTGTATGAGTTGACTTTCAATCTGTTGACGTTAAGGTTCTTGACTCAGCTTCAGACTCGATCAATTCAATCACTGACTCCTGATCTGATGAAGTGCCCACCGGGTATGAGTGGAAATCGAGGCGCAGTGAGTAGACATTGCTCGCTTATCTTAATCTATTCCTTGATTAATTTACTCATGCGCTTCATGGCACTTTAGTGAGTCATGTCTGATATTGACACCCAGCATTGTAAAGAGGACGAATAAGGTGAATATGAGACCACGGGACGGGACGGAATCGATGGAATTGATATATCAGGTCAGTCTTTCGCTAGATCTACCTGGCATCCGGCGTTTCATTCCCCGTAGTGGTGTGTTATCTCATCGAAGTTGCTCGTTCCACCACGATCTATTATGCTTCGTCGGTATTCACCTGGTTCCTTACCGTCCATACAGCACATAGCCATGGCCCTCATCGCGAAACTAGAATGAACATGCTCTGCAGACGCTCCACATAGCATTTTTGTTCCAGCTTTGCGAATTAGTCACGCGTGCTAGATGGAAATAGGAAATCAGGTCACTTGTATGCGCGAGTCATCTCTCAATATTCTACGTCAACCTCATCTCTCCTCGGCAACTTCCCAAGTATTCAGCGCGCAGGCGCAGGCGATTAATACTCAGGCGAACAGTTCGCTCACTCGCATGTGTAGTCTCGCTGTTTGCGTGTCCTTCTGGTCCTGTATTCCACAGTCATTGAGAAGTGAGCCACTCGTTCTTCGTCGCTACAAGTCATACTTCCATTCTTCAGGACTTCGTCGACAGCAACCTGAGAGCCCGAGATTCGCCATGGGTAGCATTCAAGGCATCCCGGTTCGCGCAGCTCTAGTACGTGCCTCGTTGGATGGGTTGATTCTGTCTCACAGATGTGCGCTAGAATTCCCAAGACTTCAGATTCAATCTCATACCTTTTTGTCTGGAAGTTTGACTCGCACAGGATTGCCAACGTATGGATTGGGAGCTCCTCGTGAAATGTTAGTTGTTCTCCATATTTTTTTCTAATGGGGTGCAATACGAAAGTTCGCTCACAAGACGAGATGATACTTCCTTGCGCGAGGGTGGCGGATTTGAGAATATCTGCAAAGACATTATTCATGCGGCCATCCGGGATTGTGTTACTGACGATATTTGACAAGCCGTAGTGCACTATCATAATTAGATACAAGAGGTTGTTATATCGAAGCCGTGAAGATATAGAGTGACGTCTATGTGGTTTACACAATGGACGTACTGTGCAGGACAACGTACATGATAAAAGACAGCATCCGTTCGATCGGACACCGCATAACAAGCATACGCTGCACAACTGGCGTCCTGCCATTGGCTGGACCTGATGTGGCAGACCATAAATATTACTTTACACCCTAGCTGGCGAGCAGACTTATGTCCACCAGTTTCGTGATATCACGATGTCTCAGTACCACAAGAAGCCAGTAGGACATCCTACAGCATCTTCACCGAGCTTCGCGATTTCTTCGAGTCCTCTGCCACCATCAACCCTCTCAAATACCTTCACTCCACCACCTTCTGCACCACCCACAACTAAATACTTATCGTCGTCGCCTCCAAACGCCATACCCCGGACATGAGTTAGCCCCGTATGGACTTCGTTCACAAGCTCTGGCTGGCCCTCTCCGGCGGCGAGAGAGAATATCGCAATAGTGTCACCCTCTGGATGAGGGTCATTTCTGTTCGACGTGTAGATGAAGGTTTCAGGGAAGGATGCGTTGGGTTCGGGTAGCAGAATTTCCGCTGCCAACATGATATCCGGTACCGGCAACGCAGAAAGCGTGAACTGAGATGTAAGAAGAGTAGGGGGCGCCGGAAGCGGAGGGAATGAATGCACAGCAAGCTTTGAGGTGAGCTCCAGCAGCGTGTAAAGGGTAGTTCCTGTTATGACAATCAACAAGATCTCAGGAGTCGAAAGTACATACACACCTCGAGCTGCGACATGCCGTGGGCCACCCCCGGCTTCGAAGTCAATATGACCGCAAATGGACCACTTGCAATCACCTCGTTTGGTGAGTCTCCAGACCTTATCTGCACCAAGATCCGGGACCAGGAGCTCATTCTCCGTTTGGTTCAGTGGATTGAAGACGATTTGATGGGGGTGGGATGAGGATTGACGAGCTTTGTTTCGACCTACATGCTCAAAAGGCATCGAAAGCGTCCATGGGTTTGGTGAGAGTATGTAAGGGGCGGATGTTGATATCGGAAGGGTCGCGATTGTGCCTGAGGTGTACTGGGTGCAGAAGGAACATATTCATCACTTAGCACAGGTGGAGTCGAAGTCACGGGGACTTACATTTCCAATGATAAGCTCATCCTCCGTGACAAGAAGGGTGCAAGGGTGTGCACCACCACTCTTGGCTCTAGCCACCACAACTCCTCCCTCGACGGTTCCACTTCTTCCATACTTGATCGCGACGACCTCTCCATCTGCCTGTTCGAGCCCTGTGTATACGAGCGATTTATTGGACGGATGAGATGCGATCCATGAGGGATGGTGCCCGACTATTGTACGAGCCAGAAGATTAAGTGTCGGAGATCCTGTAGATGGTGTTGGATCAAAGGACACCGTATAGATCGAGTCAGTGTATGAAGCGACAAGGATTGTGAGTGGTGCCATCGTGGTTTCGTTTGCACAGGTAAATGCACGTAAGAAGCTAGATCGTTGACTCATAAAGGCTGTTAGACTGTGGGATTTCGTCTCCATAAAACACTGCTATATCAGCATGATATGACATTTTGTCGCTCGACCGGGACGATGTTCGGAGGCCGACATTGATTGTCCGCGGCAGAAATGATGGTAGACGGTTCGCCGCCGGCCTGGTTTTGTGTGGAGCGGTGAATTGATGATAGGGCCGCATCTAGAAGCACTTTCTTTGCTGTGCATCTATGAAATGTAGGAGCCCGCACTCGATGAAAGCACAGTTTGGAGTACTCATCTATCATTGTGCACGTGCCAATACGAAAGGAAGAATGTCGCACAGGAACTCCTGCAAGCTAGTCCGATCTTCTGAATCCCATGCACTTTTCATCCGCTGTGCCCTCGTTAAGCTGCGATAATTCCGACGAAAGATGTTATGCTCCATCATACAAAGCACACGCAACCTTCATGGTGTGTCAATGGTGTGTGAAAGTTAACGAACAGCCTTCTGATAATAAGTAGTACTCGGGCGTCTATTACTCACACCTGTGCACATCACAGTCCTTCAATAGGTCTGACTACGGCAGACTATTCGGTGTTCTGCACTGCTCTACCTTAGTTCGCCTCGGCCGTACTCAACACCATCAACCTCCGCTGAAATGCCTCAGTTCACCCCAAGCACCACACCCGTTCGGGAGTTTAAAGATCATACAAAAGCCATACGCGCTGTAGCAACCTTCCCTGATGGCCGACGTATGGTGACGGGTTCGTTTGACAAGACGCTTTGTCTGTGGGACTTGAGGACAGGTGCTATGTTGAAGAAGATGGAGGGGCATCGCGATAGGGTGACGACATTGGCAGTATCACAAGATGGGCAGTTGATAGCAAGCGGTGATCAGAAAGGAGTGTTCATCGTTTGGCAAGGGGAAACTGGCGAATTTCTTACCCAGTCCACCTAAAGCACACTTCTGATCGGATCTATGCGTTGGACTTTTCTCCCGATGGAACAGTACTGGCCAGTGGTTCAGAAGACGGGACGACCAAGCTATGGTGCACGACGACATGGCAGCAACAAGGAAAATCAATCGAACGTAGAAATTGCGTCCGTTGTGTTCAGTATTCGCCGTCTGGCGAGTCTCTTGCTATTGCAACATACAGCGATATCCAAATTTATAATTCAAAGACAAGGGAACGCGTCGCAGATTTCAAGGGCCAGATTCCATACAACTTTTCACTCGTGTGGACGCCCGATGGCACACGCCTTCTCACAGGGGGAAATGAAAAGGATCCAACCATACGGGAGTGGGATACGATGACCTGGAAGCAGGTCGGTGATCCCTGGATAGGCCACACTTCAGACATCTCCTCCATTGCCATTCATCCCTCAGGCACACTCGTCGCTTCTGCATCCTATGACAGACATGTTCGTCTCTGGCAGCTTTCAGATCGACGAAATATCGCCATCTTCCAGCACTCAAGCTGGGTAGGATGTGTTACTTTCTCCGTGGACGGCAAATACATCCTCAGCGGAGGCTCCGACAGGGTGATCTTAGGGTGGATAGTACCCAAGGATGCTTGGCCTGATTCAAAGGTATTTTCCTGTCAATCTTCAGACCCTTTGCCATATCATATCTCGTATCTTTGAATGACAAGGCTCGAGTCCTTGCAACTCGCAGTATAGGCCAACTCAGAAAAATCGCTGTGGGAAGATGTGCTTCTCGACGCACAAAAGGTATGATGATATTTATTCGAAGCAGTTTCCAAGCTAATACACACTTCGACCACACATAGGTAATCGAATTGAACCCTTTGTCGCATGTCGGATACCGGTTGAAGCATACAGCGCTTCATGGTGCACAGCGCTACGGTGAAGCCATTGAGGCCTTCAAGATGATGCTCGAAAAATTGGACAATGCTCACGATATGCAGATACGAAGTAAGCCCTAGTATGTTACACTGTCTAGATGCTCAACTCTTTCTTCAGAGCTGCGTGAGCAGTATGCTAGTCCCTCCAATGCAGATGGTGTCATTCAAAAGGCCATAAATGTTCAACTTGATACTACCCCGCTTCGTCTACTCCACACCACTACCGGGCTTCTATGTGATCGAGAAATGCAGATAAGCGCTTTCAAAACGACTACAGAGTACAAGCAGCTTCTTTTCTCGGTTATGAAGCATTCAGACTTCCCAAGGGAGATCATCACAGACGTAGTGGCGAAATACTTCGGTTGCGTGATGTTATCACATAGATGGGAAGGAAAGGAGCCGCTGCTGCACGACATCAAGGACAAGGTCGTGTATCAGTTGGAGGCAGCCGGTGGTCTCAGGAAGTTGCAGTTATTCTGCAAGAAAGCTCACCAGGCTGGGTTTCACTGGGCATGGGTTGATTCGTGTTGCATCGACCAGCACAACAATGTCGAACCCCAAAAATCGCTCAATTCCATGTTCGCCTGGTATTACCATGCAGCACTCACGATCGTCTACCTCTCTGATGTTCCGCCTTCGTCCAAGTCTGGCGCACTGACGAGGAGTGCTTGGAACACCCGAGGATGGACCGTACCGGAATTCCTCGCTCCTAAAGTCATTCGCTTCTACCAACAAGATTGGACCCCGTATCTCAATGATGTCTCCTTCAACCACAAGGAGTCCGCCGAGATCATGCATGAATTGGAGGATGCGACGGGCGTAGATGGACGCGCCCTCATTGCCTTCCAACCGGGAATGAGAGACGCCCGAGAGAAGCTCAAATGGGCGTCTACGCGTGTCACGACTTTGCCGGAAGACATCGCGTACTCACTATTTGGCATCTTCGGCATCCAACTACCCATCCTTTATGGCGAGAATAAGCAACGCGCTCTTGGACGGCTCCTGCAGGAGATCGTGGCTCAGTCAGGCGACATCACTGCCCTGGACTGGGTTGGACAACCATCCACATTCAACAGTTGTCTTCCAGCCAACATTTCCTCATATGCAGTTCCTCCATGCGCCCTCCCATCTTTGTCTGAGGACCAGATTCAAACAGCCGTCTCTTCACTGCGTCATACTGTGGTTGTGGATTCAGCTTTGAAACTATATAATCAGCTTGACAATTTGAGTGCTGCTCGCTTCGCGAACTGCAGACTGCATCTACCTTGCATAGTCCACCGCGTCACAGAAGTCAGACGGAGGCAGGATCTAGCCCAGGAAACTCAATTCACGTACGGATTGAAGGCAGACGAACTTAATGACCTGTCGTTCACCACTGAAGAGACACTGGTTCAGTTCTCGTGGGCGCGGCCCACCCGACAGGCATTTTTACTTGTCCGTCCATGGGACCGTCGTCTCTTTGAACTGCCTGACTTTGCAGAGCAGCCTGCCTTCGATGATGACGCGGTAAATTTGTCCGATCCCGGATCTCCGTTAGATCGCTCGCATGATTCTTCCAAGCAGGAGTGGATTGACTCGGAGTGTCGTTCACGAGCATTGCGATTGATCGTCCGCCTTCGTCAGCCGTTCAGTGCTTTTTTGCTTGCTCAGCAGCGCGGTGGAGAATACAAGAGGATCGCGTCAGATTGTGATATCATTGCACAAATCAAAGACGCCGATTCTGTGCATAATATGATGAACATTAGGACCCTAGAAATATTGTAGCTCTATCTTTCAAGACTAGGGATCCCGGATGTGACTTGGCGACATATATCCATCACACTGAGCGTGAGTCCAATTTCCATGAGGGGGAGTGGGGTCTCAAATCCGACTATGGGACCCTGGCGTAGAGATCACATCAATTATGCAGTCGTTACCATGTCGGATTTCATACACTTCACATGCTGGCAAACAGATATCCCCGACGGTACAGTACGGGTTACTTAAAAATTTACGGTCATACGGACAGTAGCTGGTGCGCAGTCAATAAAAGTATCAATCAATCACTGTGAGGGCACACACCGAAGGGTAGTATCGCGGCCACTGACACAAACGGATATCAGGTTTCTGATTCCAGAATGATATAGTTGTCTTTACTAACAGCACAAAAATCACGGAAGTGGAGCAATTCGGATTTCCGTTGCCATCTAACAGCAATAAGCAAATTGTGCCCCCAAGTGTTCGCGGGATATAAAAGCTGGTCGTCCGATAGTGCTCCCCCACCCTCAGACATATCATTCGAGATTCCTCTCAGAAGATTCCGCATCACCTCGCACAGAAAATGCGCTTCTCCTTCTTCTCCGCTGTTGTTGCTTTTGCTGCATCTATGTCCGTCAGTGCATGTCAACAGGAAACACAAAGTTGCCGCACAACTAAAGAATGCTGCTCTGACTATGTTTGTGGCATTGATGTTGTGAGTATGAGCGGGTCGCTGTGCAACCAGATAACTCACCTGCATGCCTTAGTATGGCCCGGGAGTGGGCAAAGGTCTGGTCTGCACAAATATTGGCACATAAAAACTAGCACCGTACAAAGACGCGGCTTAAATCTGTTCGCCCAACATTGGCCTCGAAGCCCGAAATAAATATGACGTTGTCCATCACACACGTCCACCATGTTATTAAATCCGCCAGTCGCTTGATCATATAACATTTCATCATTACAGTTCCACCTCCATTACCACCTCCACGGGAATGCCACCAACAGGTCAAGAAAACACAATTCGCTGAGCCCAGTCTTTCGGATTGTTAAGACTTCAAGCCTTGCTGAATACAAATAGATCAGCGGGACTACGACAAAGGTACCAGATATCACATACGCAGGCGGTGCTTTAGAAAAATTTCAGCAACTGTTTCGATCAAGTCCGCCTTCTTCTAAGTGTGTTTGGCCATCCTGCTATCCACTAAGAGGAGCCAGCTTCATACCTTTGGACGGCAGAGCTCAGAGCTTCCCTGACAGCGGTTGCATTGGAAGAGTTATGTACTGCTGGAGAGAAACACGAACAGGGTGAACGGGCAACTCCTGCTTAAGGTAGCGTCGCTGGTCCAAAATAAAGAAAGTGTTTTCTTACGATCAATCAGCAGGTTTATTGCGATATAGCTCTAGATGCCATCAACACAGCAGGATTGATCTGATTTCCAATGATATTAATCATTGGTCAATCATCATCCTAGTACTACTGACTCTATCATGGCTCGCACCTTTTTCCCGGCACTGTCATATATGTCTGGGTCCTCCCGTGTCTTGCAAACCCTCTGGAGGATAGTGGTTCTTCCTGCATTCGCTCTCCCTATGATGAGGATTCGGAAACGCTCGAAAATCTTTCTCAATGTTGGGGGGTCCATGATAGAGGAAGGTAACAGTGTGTGAACTCTTTGAGCACCCGCGAGAACTTGAAGAAACATCTTCCTTATGAATCTCGGAGGTTGTTCTGGCTAGGGCAGACTAGCTTCACGACTGTCTTCTGTCGACTTGATTGCAGTACCGCCTACGCACGTGTAACGACTTGGACACGTCAAATGCGGGTGATCCACGCGGAAAAAATCATGACACATATCATGAGCTATACCCTAGGAGTCCAGTAATGGCAGAATAGGATGCAGGTAAATCAGAACAAGTCATGCCAGGGATATTGGTGACACACTAGTAGTACTTGTTTTCCGAGTTGCCACATAGCGAAGGATCAGTTGCCTCCGAGTTCCAATGAACAATATAAGGACGTCGTATGTCCTTTGGCTTCTTCCACCAAAAGGCATAGGCAACACAGGCCAGAGCGACTACGCCCAGGGTGTCAATTTCGAGCAGTGTTACCGGGAGGCCCTGGGCAGTACGGGCAATGAACCACAACAGCTGAAGGATAGCGATGCATCCGTATAGCCCATCGCCTTGACTTCGGTCTTCAATATCTGCCTCTGTAATGACAGGCATCTCCACATATTTCTCGCGGACAAAGCGCGCGAGTTCATCGGGTGTGAGAGTGGCCCGCGGCTCACCATTGACGTACAGCACGAATCCGCCCATCCATGCGAAGAACCCATGCGTCAGTGTCCATCCTGTAAATGCACCAGTTTCGCGTTAGTCTCTTCAAAAGAATTGAAGAGTCTGAGTATGTTGCTGACCGGTGCGTGAACTTCTTGAATTGAGGATGCCACCAAGTACTGTGCCAGTGACTTCTGGCCGCTCTGGTATATAGCTTGATGGTCGCTATGGGGCTGGGCACGTTGATGATTAAAGGCATAATGAAGTTTCTTTGCAGCTCGCTCAGCACAGTAAAACTGCGCTATGGCCCAGATAGTCATGAATTCAGGGATGAGAGACACTATAACCATGAGGCATAGACGATAGAAAATAATGAGAAGCACCCCATCGTTAACACCCAGAATGTTTGGATGTATGGCGGCCCATGTGCAGGCAAACAAAGTTAAGCCATAGCTCGAGAGAATGACCCACAAAGTTCTGGTATTGGAGGGTGAACAGATGCTGGAATCGAGTGTTTGGACACAGGTATCATTGAGACTTGGGAGTGAAGCGTGAAAAAATGGAACGCAGAGGACAGTGTAAAGTAAGAGGATCATCGAGCCGAGGGCACGTTATCTGCTCATTCTACTCTCTTTAAATATGGGTGTAGTACTAGCCGCGTGTATACGGTATAAGTACCATACACGAGAACAGGCGGACTTTAAATTTCAAAACCATAGCTATAGATCCAGGCCAAACGCAAAGCTTCCACACATATTCCCGCTGCGGTTTATCGCTATAGGCTGACCCGCGTTTTTTGAGGAGGTTAGAAACGGCTTTGGGCACATTGAGGGATTGGCTGAATATGCAGATGTGTGTTGCGGGTCCATAGGTGCGTGTCCATTTGAATGCCAGAGTTCTTTTGGAATCAGATCGAGGATATTGGGAGGAGGTTTGGACCTGAGGGTCAGAACGAGTGAGGGGAACATGCAGGGAGTGCGATCACGAGGGCTAGAGTACCCATTTGATGATTTTGATCCAAGACGACTTGTATTATGCGGTATCACGTGCACGGTGCGGTGGCTTCGGACTTGTGCGTCGTTTTGGAATTTGGATGGGCAGTTGACTTACTGGGCGGGGAGCACCATGCGTAGGCAACATCGTCCTCGTTGTTGAAGTGACCCATCATCCGACAGACCGTTGGCACAAATGCTGTCCATCATTGCTTGAGGCCTTATGCCCTGTAATTTGTGAGTTCATCTTTCATTTCTCGGCCGTCTTTTGTAGAAAACTCAATGGACCATACAGGCCCTTCGCATCCACCACCGTTGGGGAGCGTTGGGGACTCATACACTGTGTGCATGATCTGTTTAAACTCACACAGCAACCACCGTAAGTCTTTCCGATGATTATTGATCGCGCTTCTATAGCGCCATTAATCCCACCACGCATATTTTCATCGCCCTGTATCTATCGACAGGCATGATATAAAGACTTACAGTCACTTACTAGGTAGCTGACGCCCACAACGACAGGTGCACTTCGACTTCCCAATGCCAGGCTCATTTCGTTACCACTTCAAGAACCGATAGCTAGAACTCTACCTAGTGGATATCAACAACGATCTAGCTCTTGGTTCTTGATATCTAGGATGCTCAACTTTGAGTCGTGGTAATGAGATCACGCACGGTGCATATTATACTGTGAGAAAATTTGTCGTTGGAGGCCGAAATCCCCCAAAGAGCCTTCATCTCCCCAATCCCACATCTATTCATGAGATTATATGCATGTGTCTACTTTCGCATCCCAGGCTAAGTCGGCCCTGGCTTGACTCGCTGTCATGGGTTCGCTTGAGTAGGGCACTCAAAACAGGTCTGTTCTTTTGCATCTATTGCAATTAAACTACAAGTCTGAAATACCTCACATATGTTTATCCTACGACGAAATAATATAAGAAAGTGAAAAACGGCGCCAAAGGACAAGAAATGAGTAATCTATATTTTGATATGGCTGGCAGTTGGTGAAATGATTAGCCTATGCAAATTAAAACGCAATCATTAATCAACTTCGATATTATGGTTCCGCCCGGGCCTGCCTGCCAAACAGAATTCCTGGACATGGCCAGACACACTACTGAGCGTAATTTCTCGCGAGCATATATAAGAGCAAACCGCTCATCCTCCTACTGCCCATATCACCTCGGGAGCACCCCACCATAATGCGTTTCTCCTTCCTCACCGTTATCGTTGCGCTGACAACATCCATAATGTCTGTTGGTGCATGCAAAATGGACGGGGAGAGCTGCAACAAGGACCATGACTGCTGCTATAAGAAGAGTACCTGCGTTCACATCGTAAGTAGGACTCTGCAGTTGCTTTGCATCGAATGACTCATTCGGCCCTTTATGCCTATAATGTGATATCAGCCGACTGGTGCTAATATTTGCTACCAACCCCAGGATGACGGGCCACCAAGAGGAGGCCAGTAATTGCACATAGTGACATACTCGGGCTGGTGGGTTATGTTTCTGCTTTTCTGTTGGTGCTATTGTTGATCAAATAATATGCAGCATATAGAGCCAATGCTGTGAAGTCTTTGCGCCCTTTTTGGTTTTGGTGTAAGCGACTCGGAACCTGGGCATGTAATCCCCGGAATGGTTTGACTAGTAGCATGCATGACAGTACTTGACCGTTTTCAATCTAGCCATAAACATGAAAGGAAAGGCTAGGACATCGACGGTTATGATCTCCTACAAGGCTGGCAATGAATTCAAAGGGATTGATGTAGAACGGTCTGGCGAGCTTCTTGCTATTGCACTCGTGTGGACGCCCCAACAGCTGTTTTCCAGACAACATTTCCTCATATGCAGCTCCTCCATGTGCCCTCCCATCTTTGTCTGAGGACCAGATCCAAACAGCCGTCTCTTCACTGCGTCATACTGTGGCTGTGGATTCAGCTTTGAAACTATATAATTAGCTTGACAATTTGAGTGCTGCTCGCTTCGCGAACTACAGACTGCATCTACCTTGCATAGTGCACCGCGTCACAGAAGTCAGACGGAGGCAGGATCTAGCCCCAGGAAACTCAATTCACGTACGGATTAAAGGCAGACGAATTTAATGACCTGTTGATCACCACTGAAGAGACGCTGGTTCAGTTCTCGTGGGCGAGGCCTACTCGACAGACATTTTTACTTGTCCGTCCATGGGACCGTCGTCTCTTTGAGCTGCCTGACTTTGCAGAGCAGCCTGCCTTCGATGATGACGCGGTAAATTTGTCCGATCCCGGATCTCCGTTAGATCGCTCGCATGATTCTTCCAAGCAGGAGTGGATTGACTCGGAGTGTCGCTCACGAGCATTGCGATTGATCGTCCGCCTTCGTCAGCCATTCAGTGCTTTTTTGCTTGCTCAGCAGCGCGGTGGAGAATACAAGAGGATCGCATCAGATTGTGATATCATTGCACAAATCAAAGACGCCGATTCTGTGCATAATATGATGAACATTAGGACCCTAGAAATATTGTAGCTCTATCTTTGAGACTAGGGATCCCGGATGTGATTTGACGACATATATCCATCACATTGACGGCGAGTCCAATTTCCATCATATGAGGGGGAGTGGAATCATCGCGCAACCGCATGGCTGCAGCACATGGAGTCCTTTTCACGGCCTTCGGATCCGACTATGGGACTCTGGCCTAGAGATAACAATAATCATACAGTTATCATGTCGGATTTTAAGCACTTCACATGCCAGCAAAAAAACATGGTATGACATAGATAATGGACATCTAGTCCTACAGTGGGCCCTCAATCAGCGAATTTGAGATCGACTATGACAACAAAGTGAACTCAATGTTGCGAGAGCGGTTCGGGTCTCTATCGATAGGGCTGGTCACCGTAACCGCATACGATTACGGCCATACAATGTACGGTAGCCATACGGTTACCGCCCGTATCATAACGTATGTCATACAGTGTCCTTGATACCCCCGACGGTACAGTACGGGTCACTTTACGGTCGTACGGACAGTAGCTGGTGTGCAGTCAATAAAAGTATCACTCAATTACAGTGATAGCACACACCGAAGGGAAGTAGTATCACGGCCACTGACGCAAACAGATGCCAGGTTACAGATTCCAGAATGAAATAGTTGTCTTTACTAACAGCACAAAATAAACGGAAGTGGAACAATTGGACATCCGGATTGCAGAATGGAGCGCAGCGAAAGGACGGATCAGAGTCACTTCAAATCAGCAATCCATGCGGAAAAACTCACATATCATGAACAATACCCCTAGGATCCCAGTAACGGCAGATTATGACATGGTCGTAATCAATTGAATACGCTCCTGCAGGTTTTACCGAAATGTTTGCCGTGCAATAACAGCTCTGCCAAATCAATTGTGCCCACATAAGTATGCAGGGTTTAAAAGCTGGTCGTCGTCCGATAGTGTTCCCCCCATCCTCAGACATATCATTCGAGATCCCCCTCAGAAGATTCCGTATCACCTCGCACAGAAAATGCGCTTCTCCTTCTTCTCCGCTGTTGTTGCTTTGGCAGCATCTATGTCCGTCAGTGCATGTCAGGGGGAGTCAAAAAGTTGCCGCAAAACGAGCGATTGCTGCAATGCTAAGGAATCTATTTGTGGCATTGATGAGGTGAGTATGAGCGGATTGCTGTGCAACCAGATAACTCACCTGCATGCCTTAGTATGGCCCGGGAGCAGGCAAAGGTCTGGTCTGCATACACATTGGGAGTTGAAAACTAGCACCGTACAAAGACGCGGCTTAAATCTGTTCGTCCACCATGCTATAAAAACCACCAGTCGCTTAATCATACAACATTTCATCATTACAGTTCCACCTCCATAATCACCCCCACGGGCATGCCACCAACGGGTCAAGAAAACACAAATCACTGAGCCCAATCTTTCGGAATGTTTAGACTTCAGGCCTGGCTGAATACAAATAGATCAGCGGGACTGTGATAGCTGTACCAGATATCACATACGCAGGTAGTGCTTTATAACAGTTTCATATACTGTTTCGATCAAGTCCGCCTTCTTCTGAGTGTGTCCGGCCGATCCTGCTATCCACCGAGGGGAACCAGCTTCGTATGTTTGGACAGCAGAGCTCAGAGCTTCCCTGACAGCGGCTGCATTGGGAGATGCTAGGAACTGCTGGAGAGCAACACGAACAGGATGAACGGACGACTCCTGCTTAAGGTATCGCTAGTCCAAAAGATAGAAAGTGTTTTCGAAGTTAATAACAGCAGCTTACGATCGATCAGCAGATTTATTGCGACATAGCCTTGATAAACCCACCAGAACCAAGCTGCATAATTTTCTCCAATGTCGACGGCTCAGAGGCTAGCAAAACTTTGAGACGAGAATTTGTGGATGAACTGTGAGCGCATGTGAGCAATGGGACATGCCGAAAATCGTAACGTGGCTCTTCATCTTCGGGGCGGTAATGCTGATGAGTCATTATTTAAAACAAGGCAGAAATAGTTCGAAGACAAATCAACTTGCGTACTGTCATTGTCAACACATTAAGATAGGGCTCATGCACAAACCACCAACGTGTGACACGTTGTTACTCACTGTGACCCGATGTGACGTCGAAAGCCGTGGCAACCAAAAGAGCGCCGCGCTAGTATGTAGTGTATATGTGGTGTAAGATCCATACAGGATGAACAGATAGTGTATGCAATGAAAGTAAAGATGTATCGTTGATTATATAGTGAATAACAATAAAAAAAATTAAGTCGTGTCACGCACACAACCTCCGTTCCGTAGCTCATAACATTTCATTTTCTTAATGCCACTCACAAATTCAAGTTTTCAAAAAATCCAGCCGCGCAGGGTTGTTCGGAATTCAAATCCGCAGAACACTGCGCAATTATATTTTCCAAAAAATAAGATTTACGAGTGGCATTAACTTTATACTACAAAATCACGCCAGAGTCACTCTTTATCACGTGATGTTGGTGGTTTGTGCATGAGCCCTATCTTAAGTGCTGCTCAATTCTAAAATGTCGTTGTCAATGGATGACTTCCCGCAGGCAAAATAATCCAGAATAGAATAGTTCGGAGTGTGAAAAACATTTGCAATAGCGACTTTAGTTTAATCTATGCCAAAATACTCCCCCATACGCTCAATTGTTAAATTTAATACAGTCCTTGATGGATGATCTCGCAGTGCAGTTCCTGCTCCTCAATGGAGACGAGGCTGATCTTTTTGACAATGACGAAAGTGCTCAGGTCCTAGCCGCAGCGCTCATTGCTGGAATCAAGATATCACAGGAAGAAAGCATCAATACCCGGAACCCACATCGTTTATATCTCTGCCGACCACAACTTCTACCCAATCCCTGCGTTGACACACCTTGGCAGGTGCTGTACAGGAGCCAGAACGATCGGGCATTCATCACAACAATGGGGATCGATGTAGATACCTTTGCCTCGCTTCTTACTTCAGGTTTTGCCCAGTGCTGGTATGAGACGCCAGTCCCTCGAAATGATGTGAATCAGGGTGGAGATCCACGCATCGAGTGACGCTCGCTTGATGCTGCAGGGGCACTCGGCCTCGTGTTGCATTATCTCAGCTCTACCATGCACGCTGTAAGCCTGCAACAGATTTTTGCCATTATCCCCAGTACTGTCACCTGCTACCTCCATTTCGGTCTCAACCTTCTCCTACTCTCACTCCGCACCATATGAGATGCCACAATTCGATGGCTTGAAGGTCCTGAATTCGCGCGCTGTAGTGCGCTTGTTGTCGCACGTCACAGCAGACTTGCAGGGGCCTTCGGCAGTATCGATGGACTCAAGCTACCGGTGCAAACATCCGATGATGTTGACATCGAGAACGTGACATTTAACAGCTGGCTCTCGGAACACTTTATTAGCTCAGTGCTGGTATTCTCAGCTGAAGGTGAGTATGCGGAATCTGTACTTTGCCCACTAACAATATGTTGCAGGGGTGGTTATTGCTGCAAGGATGAATGCCCCTGGTAGCTGGCATGACTCACGTCTCGCCCATCAGATTTACGCCTCCCTTCGAGACCACACTCCCCCCACTTACTACATTGTGGCTGACACAGCCTTCCCGCGTGGAACCAACGACATCCACGGACGGATCTGTGCGCCCCTCAAACAAGGTCAACGTCTTCAAGGGTCAGTTGCCGAAATTGACGAACGCATGGCATTCAACCGCGAACTCCTTTCCTACCGGCAGACTGCTGAATGGGGGATGTGTGGTCTTCAAGGTGCTTTTGGGAGATTACGTGTGCCCCTCGAAATCGCTAACAAAGAAGCGCGAGGTGATCTCATTGAGATCTGTGTTCGTTTGCACAATCTGCGTGCCATCCGAGTTGGTATCAATCAAATCCGCACAGTGTACCTTAAGTGTTGGCAGGACACAGATGATGATGCTGCCGTCTGGCAAGATTTTGAGAATATGTTATTTTCTGAGCAGAGGGAGAAAGATCGTGTTTCACGGTATCATGTCACACTACAGTACTTAGAGTAGATGCATGTCTCCACTTGAATTCATTTGTCTTTGATTAATTTCGCGCAATTGGAACATGCCCTGCGCTACTATACTCTATGGTTTGTTGAAGTATCATCACTGGTTAATTTCGCGCAATTGAAACATGTCCTGCGCTACTATATAATTTCACGCAATTGAAACATGCCCTGCACTACTATACCCCATGATTTGTTGGAGTAGTGTCATCACAGATGACCCTTGATGCGAGCAAGGCGGAAACAAAAGACGGTGACCATTAAAATTGGAGTAAGTGTCGTTACATACTACTTTGGATGCAAGCAGGAAAGCGGAAACAAAAAGACGGTAACCTATAACAGATGACCTTTGACGTGAGCGTGAAAGCCGAAACAAAAAGACAACAACCTTTAAACTACATCACTACACCTCTGTACTCTGTGGCTCAGGGCCATCATCCTCACTTTTGAGGTCTGTAGGCTGTTGGCGGCCTTGCCCATGACCCCTCAGACGAACTACAGAATTGCGTGCACTTCCACCACGCGACCGTGGTCTACTTGCCCAGCGGGGTGGCTCTCAGTGACGAGGAGATGGAGAAGTGCCAAAATCAGTTGGGGTAACAGCAGTAAATCGTGGAGAAGTCGGAGGATGATCAGTGAGTGTCTCTGCATCACTGTGCCAGATGACACTTTGACCTCCATCAGGGTAATGGGTATAACTTGGCAGTTTAGGTCTGTGCCGGTGACGAGAGCTGTGACGAGCAGGGGGAGCCTGGTTGGGAGCAGACCCATGCATCTGCAACATTTCCGCACGAAGCTTGCTGAGGTCGCGTTCGCGTTCGACGTCATAGAGTCTGGTGCGCAAGTCATACAGCTGAGTATGCAGCTGCTCTGTGACTGTATTTGCGTCCTGTAGCTGCTGTGCTTGGGTGAGTAGTTGAGTGGTTGTGAGGGACCAGTTGGCACGTTCCTCATCCCGAGCTTGCTGGACAGCAGGGTCGAAGGCGCTGCTGATGCGAGTGAGCAGCTCTGTGGCAGCTGCACCTCGGCGGCGTGGCACAGGAGCATCTGTGCGAGTGGCGTGAGTGACTGCGGTGCACTTGATGGGTGGAGTGATGTTTTGTGAGTCGTCGTGACTGTCATCAGCGTCGAAATCTGAGTCGTTGAGGTCGCGTGTACCAGCACGCTCGTTTATGAGTGCATCAATGTGATGGGCGCGGGTAACATCAGGGGGACAAACGCCAACACCTGTGGGCTTCGTGGTTTTCACCAGCTGAGGTTGCTATGTGAGATGATAAGACATGCGAGTAGAAAAACGGCTTACTTGTTTGAACTTTGTTTCAAGTGAGACAACTTTGCGAGGGGGGCGGCCATGCCTGCTTGCCCACTCGCTGTACTTGGAGTGGATTGCTTGCCAGCCTTTCTGGCCCAAAGGGCGCTCGTGTTCGACGAAGTCCAGGAGGACTTGAATGTCAGCTGCACTGTAGTTGTTGGAACCATAGGGCCGGCCACGTTTGACCTCAGTCCTTGCATCATCCTCGTCATCCTCAACTGCACGTGCACGCTTCGAAGTGTGGTCACTTGTGTTAGTATTTTCTTTTTCCTTACCCTTACCATTGGGAGCTTTAGCGACAGCCTTGCGACGTGCACCAGCGGTTTTGGTGGTCCTGGTATATCCATGAGCCTCAGCAATCGCAATGGGGTCACAAAGGTCCCCATCCGGTGAGTTGGGAAGAGGGATCTGAGCAGGTTCCCGTGTTGGACCCAGCACAAGACGGGACCCAGACGGCAAGGGCGGCGGTTCAGACAGCTCACGAGGCTGGGAGAAGTCGGCGAAAGTCGTGAGTCCATACAACGAGGGCGTAGCTGCACATTGCTGCAAAGTGGTAAGTCCTTGTTGCGAAACTCAGAGAACGATTGAAGGAACTTACTTTATAGGGCTGGGGCATCTGATCTTCGGGCCATTGGACTCGAGTTACAGCGCGGGCAATCCCAGGATGGGATACCCAATTTCCAACATGATCACGCGCATATGCGTTCCCAGCACCATCATAGCGCAACTCAGGAATTGATGGGCTGCCATCAGGGATAAGCATAGATTGGGAAGGGGGGATATCAGACATGAGGAACTCTGTAACTGTGTGAATATTACTTACCTTGTGAAAAGTGCGCCCAGTCCATATAGCCCTTGACTTTGTTGAACCGTCCGAACGAAGGGGTGGGTGTTTTCATTAGAAAATTGTGATATGTAAGGGCCCTGGACTAGTAACAGCGCAAGAAGAGCCCGCCAGCCCAACATGTGGTGAGAGCCGACACTAAATACAGGGATGATGGTGAAAATTTTGTTGAGAGGGTCTGGATTGGTTGGAGGTGGGTGCCAGTACAGATTGGGCGAGATCGGAGGCACAGGTTAGAGGTGCGCAGCGTTGTCAGGCCGTACTTTCGTATATACGGCTGGGTATTAAAGTCTAAAAAAGAAAGGGAGAAAAAACTGTCAACAAACTTGGCGAAACATTGACGACGCACCTTTGTATGACTGCGAGAGGTGCCACGCATGTTGAGTGAGGCTCATTATGTCAGCAAATATCACTGGCGTAGTGGCCTAAAATGGAAGCAATTCGGATATTCTAATCTGTAGGGGGGGTGCAAAAAAAATACATTTGCAAATTCAGGTCAAATGAACAGCGGCATCGCGGCACACCTTCCTAATGTAGTCAAATTTATGTTAAGATATTCTATTCAACATACTTCGAGCCTGCGGGAAGTCATCCAATGTCGACTTCACCTTACGGCCAATCCTCTCGTAAATTACTTACGCAGACACTAAACTTTTCCTGATTTAGCCATTTTCGTATCGAAACCTTCGCATGTACACTCCATTGCAGTCTTGCAGAGTATCCTCACTGTTAGAGACTGACTTGAAGTTAGCTACCTAAACCTTTCCCTGAATCAAAGTCTTTGGATATTCCAGTTCAACATAATTAATTAGTACTGAGTGCACTGAAGCAAAATTGCTTAAACCGCTCAAAATTTGCCCGAGCAGAACAGATGTATAGTAGACTACATATATTATGAACAAAAGGTTTAGGAATATTGCTGCTACTGCATGGGAAGGTTTAGGTAGTCAACTTGGGCTCTGTACAGCAAGGACGAGAAAAAGTACTATCATCTCTGCGACAAGATGTAGTAGTAGAACCTCTCCCATGCGAAAATTTCGATACGGAAGTGGCCAAATAAGGAAAGGTTTAGGGTCCACGTAAGTAATTTACGAGAGGTTGGCCGTAAGGTGAAGTCGACACTGACAACGACATTTTAGAATTGAGCAGCACTTTAATCCCAGTCAAAACCCACGACAGCCTGAGTCATGCAGAGCCACGGATATCCATAAAGGCGTCTAGAACGAGAGAAACGAGCTCAGCGAGTGCAAGACAATGCTACATGTATTAACAGTACCTAGAACGAGAGAAACGAGCTAGGTGTTACATGTGAGTTACAAGAATGATCGAAATACTGAGATACTCACCTCAGCGAGTGCAAGACAATGCTGAGGTGATACGGCGCAGGACGCTCTATGATATACGACTATGGAGGATCAGTGGCTGAGTGTCGAAGGTGATACTGTATAGTACCGTAGCACATGTACCAAGACGATAACGAGTTATGTGCATGTGCGCCAAGAGAAAAAGAACATACTCAAAAAGGTTGTGCAACTACCAATGGTGCAACAACTACCAACACACCCCCTCACTGAGACACCAGTGAGAGGGACGAGACATGCTTCAAGAACAGAGGGCGGACCAAAGGTTTCGTAAAGATATCGGCAATGTTCCGATGCGAAGGCAACCACTTGAGTAGAAAGATCCCTTTGTCAACGTACTCGCGGATGAAATGATAGCGAATGTCAATGTGTTTGGAACGGATATGATTTTTGGCTTCGACAGACAGCGAGATCGCCCCAGTGTTGTCCATGTAGATGATGATAGGCGCAAGATAGGTGATGTGTAACTCGTTGAAGAGGGAGCGCAACCAGAGGCCCTCTTGAAAAACGTTGTCTTGTTACTTAAGGGTCTTATATAGAACGCGTGTATAGAGACAGCACAACTATACAGGATAAGACTTCTTGCCAGTCCTTAAGTACACGGTCTACGACTTTTCTAGTTTTCGTGGTAGATAACGTGCTAGTTCTTTGGGAGGAATTACCTTTTCTTTTTACAACAACCTAATAGACACGAAAGATGATAAAACGAAGTTACTCACGGTAGTATACGATAAACGATAACGAAATCTGGTAGGTATGTTTCACCCTAGTAGGTCGTGTTTCAACCTATGAAAGTCTGTTTCAACTTTGACGAGTCTCCCTTGACGTGAAAGGGAGAGTTTACGAATGTACAAGTAAAGCTTAGAATAGATGAATGATTTGTTGTATAGACACTCTCAAATTAGTGCTGTACAACCTTAGAAAAGATGAACGAGTTATTGTATAGACACTCTCAAATTAGTGCTGTACAATTTTAGAATAGAGAAACGATTGTTGTATAGACACTCTCAAATTAGTGCTGTACAACCTTAGAATAGAAAGAGTTACCTTACTGTATAATCTACTCTCAGAGTTTAGTAGTATACAGTCAAAGGCTTATGTAATCGATGTTGTCTTCAAGGCAATCACACAGGGCCTGCACTTGTCTTACGTAATCTCACACAGTATTGAGATAGAAGGCTTCAAGTGGGAAGAACTTCAAGTGGGAAGAACTTTTTTGCTCAGGTGTAAAATGGGCTCCTTTTATACCTTTTGGGAGGCCAGATTACTAAGCATGATTCAGCACTGGATTGGTAAGAAACCAGGTGTTGAGTCAGCTTGATTACTAATTTACATGGTAGTATTACAAATACAGATGAGTAAATGGCATGAGTCATCACATGGATTGGTAAGAAAACCAGGCCATTTGGTGTGTTGAGTCATCCTGTTTACTAATGTCTTACAAATACAACTGTAAGTCTTACAAAGCATGACGAATCATGACAAAACATGATGAGTCAAGCAGGAAATCCTTACAAATCAGAATTTTCCCAGTCACATGACATGCTTACAAACATGCTCAGAAGGTTGTGGGAAAATCAGGTGGCTGAAATAGCCTAGAAAAATAGAAAGAGACTGAAACAAATGTAAACAAACAGAGATACGCGAGATACAAATACAAATACACAGAATAAGAATACAGTAGAAACTGAGACTGTAAGCTAACGAGTCAAGGAAAAATGGTAGAGTAACTTTGTGAAAGGTGTAGTATGGTGTATCATACCTTCCTTATCACCTCATATACGTATACGGTATGGTATGGAGTTCATACCATGCATGACAACGTGAGTTACTGCCATATACTCAGCCTCAGTAGATGAGAGGGCATGAGTGGATTGCTTCTTCGAAGCATGCGCAATAAGCCCCCCTGCATAAAACCAAGCGTAGCCTGAGATGGACAAACGGTCCTCAGGATTACTGGCCCAATCAGTGTCACAATAAGCATGTAAACCCTCATTCACGCGATCACCCCCATAATGCATGCGTACATTGATTGTTCCACTAAGATAGCGTAGAAGTCGTTTGGCTGCTGCATAGTGATTCGGGGATGGATTGGAGTTGTACTGAGCGAGAGAGTTGATGGCATAAGTGATGTCGGGGCGTGTGCAAATGGACAGATAGAGCAGTTCGCCAATAAGCTTGCGGTAACGTGATGGAAGATTCGGGATGATGTCGTAGGTGTCTGATGGACGACCGAAGGGATGGTTGGCATCCAGTGGGAGCAACACGGGATTGCAGTCAAGTAAACCATATTCGTCGAGGAGGTAAGTAATGTACTCCCCTTGGTGCATCCAGAGGCGATGTGCATCTCGGTCCCGCTCAAACTGGATACCAAGGAATTTTTGCACCGGACCGAGATCCTTTATGCCAAAATGCTCATCGATGCGGCGTTTGACGTAGCAGAGGAAGGGTGGTGAATTAGAGGTGCCGAGACTGTCGTCAACATGAAAACCGATAATACAGGTGACATGAGCACCCCCTTCATGGACACAGTCATAAATGAACACCGCATAATAACAGCGCACCGCGTGAATCCCAGGTCCCACATGATGGCACACACCTCCTCATACCACTCCATCGCCGACTGTTTAAGGCCATAGATTGTGCGCAACATGCGCCAAACGAGCACCCGCCAGTCTCCCTCCTCGAAGCCTTTGGGCTGGCGCATATAAATCTCCTCCTTGAGTGTTCCCCAGAGGAACGCGCGCTTGGCATCGAAATTATCGAGGTCCCAATTGTTTTTGCAAGCAATGGCGGCGATGAGTCGGATGGAGGACATTTTGAGGACGGGAGCGAACGTGGCGCCATAATCGACACCTGGTATCTGTGAAAAACCCTGGGCGACCAACCGTGCCTTATACATAGACCCCCCCTTGTTATCCTGCTTAAACTCCAACACCCAGCGATTTCCAATCGCCTTGCGACCTTCTGGCAAAGGAACAACATGGTATACCCCCATCTCCACCATAATACCCAGCTCGGCCTGCATTGCAGACAACCACTCACTCCGGTCGGTGCGCAGCATAGCTTCCTCATAGGTAGCGGGAGGAACCTTCATGTCGTAGTCTATGTTGGAGGGATTACGTCTGCGGTCGCTTTGAATGCTGATGTTAGCCTGCTCCTCGATGATGATATTCGCAAAAACCTCGGGGACATCCACATTTGGCTCGATCTCAGTGAGATCAACTGCATCAGTATCGGCAACAGCATCAGGCTCCCCAAGGACCGGAGGACCGACGGCCTGAGCTGTGCGAGATTCACGAAGGGCCTGCAATCTGGCTTTAGAGGCAGCAAGCTCTTCAGCATAAGATTGACCTGCTGACATGGCAACACGTGGACGGCCTGAACGACGAAGAGCCGGTGCAGAAGCTGGCGCGGGAGGTGCAGGAATGGGTGCAACAGAAGGACCTGTGGGGTCTGGAACAGGTGTGTGCGACTCGGAGGGAGGCATTTCAGCAGCATCATCATCTGAGTCTGAGTCATGGGAGTGAGAGACGGAAGGGAAATTCTCGTCGAATATGACATCTCGTGCAGTAAAGAAGGCGCCAGTGTCTTTGTCTCTGAGACGATAACCTTTTACTCCCTCAGGATACCCGAGGAAGATGGCGTGACGCGAGTGTGGACCGAGCTTTGACTGCAATTCAGTTGGTATATGAGCAAAACAACGAGAACTGAAGACACGCAAGTGAGAAAGATCTGGCTGACGCTTGTTGACAAGCTCGTAGGGAGTCTTCCCCGAAGGCAAAACACTGGATTCACTCCTGTTCCACAGGTAGCATGCAGTGAGCGCTGCCTCCCCCCAGAACGTGGCAGGGAGTTGAGCCGTGTCCAACATGGCAAACAAGCGTCCTTCAATGGTGCGTATGGCACGTTCGGCCTTCCCGTTTTGCTGATGAGCATAGGGGGCCGAGAGCTGTCGTTCTATACCCGCAGCTGCAAGAGCATCTGTAAAGGCCGCACTCAAGAATTCACCCCCGTTGTCTGAATGGAATACTTTGACAGTACGTTCTGCGTGATTTTCCCACTTGTTCTTGACGAGCAACCAAGCGTCCAAGGCTTGGCTCTTATTGGCCAGGAGTTGTAGGTTGAGTAGATTGGTATGGTCGTCAAGGAATATGATGAAGTGGTATTTGCCATGAGGAGTCGCAATGGGGAATGGACCGCAAAGATCTGAGTGTATAAGGTCTAGCATGCGTGCAGCATGTGGAGTCTCTAAAGGCGGATAGGGTTTTCGAGGGTGCTTGGCCATAATGCAAGGCTCACAGCACTGCAAGGCAGTGGAGACATTAACCTTTACCCCAGTTGCATACATAGGCAGACGTCTAACTGCATCTCCTCCAGGATGACCCATCCGTGCGTGCCATAAATCCCAGGACAATGGAACGTGGGCGAAGGCAGAGATTTCTTGTGGAGATTTCGTGCGGATAGATAACGTGTCTGGGGTGAGGAACTTGAGGTCAAGGAAGAAGAGATTCCCGACTATTGGAAGACTGCCGAGTGCGGAGTTGTTATAGACTAGCTCACAGCGTGCAGGATTCGGCTTGAAGTTACACTCCCAGCCTTTTTGCAGCATGTGGCCGACAGAGAGCAAATTGATGATAGCACCTGGAGCATGGAGGCAGTGCGTGAGACGAACCCGGTAGACTTGACCATTAATGGAAAGTTCCGCCACGCAATCACCACGACCAGAGGTGGACAATGTGCCATGGTTTGCTGTCTTTACTGTCACCTTGGCCTTCTCAGAGTACGTCCAGAAGACGTCACGATCGGTGATGAGTGTAGATGTTGCTCCGGAGTCTAAGATGGTGGACAAGGCCTGTCTCGCTATGCATGCTAAGTTGTCATCGCTCATTGTTGAGTCGTTTGGACTAATCTCTGCAATTGTCGCACAAGCAAGCTCCCGTCATGCGGTCGACTCAGTGGAGGAGGAGGAAGTGGATTGCTGCGTGTCAGGCTTCGATTCTGTCGCCGATGCGGCAACATCTGTCTTGGCCTTGCTCGGTTTTCTCCCCCAAGAACTCTTTGTGCCCTCAGCACCCCCTCCAGGCTGCAAGCAATGCTCCCGGTCATGCGTTAAAGAACGAGGTAAGCCTGCACAGACGGGGTTTTCGCATGGCACCCCCTTGGGGTTATACTTGTGAATCCTAACACCGTTTGCAGAGTTGTGCCTTGGTTCACCTGGTGCGTGTGATCCGTTTGCAGTGTTCGCGTATTCTGATCCAGGTTTAGCCATTTTAAATTGGCTGCGTTGGCGATTGGCTTCTTCTGAAAAAGAAGTTGCGATGGTTTGGAAGGTGATCTTTGGTGGAGCAGGAAGAGATGTGGTCGCTGAAGTGCCAGAGGCAGAGGTGGAAGAGTTGGCATACATGCCGATGGTGAGTCCTCGAAAAACGATCCATTGTGGTGTCTCGGGTAACCCATTCAACAGCATGAATATTGCTTCCTCGTCTGTGAACACTACGCCCATTTCCGCAAAACGTCGTCGGCCATTCTCCAGTACTCTGAGGTATCGAGGAGCGTCCTCTGCATCCTTGAGTTTCTCTGTAAACAGCTGGGTGCGAAGCTCAAACTGTGAGGTGACATCAAGGCGAGAGAAGCGCTGCGCTAGGACATCCCATTGCTCACGAGCCGACAGAGCTTCGTCAAGCATGTTTTGGACAACGGGGGAGAGCTTACGCCCAATGATGGCCTTCGCCTGTGTGTCCTCTTTAATCCAATCCTTCATACTCTTTTGCTCGTCAGCCGTGGGTTGACCTGCTTTAACAGGGATGGGGAATGTACTTGCATACTCGGCGTAGTTATTAGGATCTGTACCCACGCTACAGTGGTTCCATAATCCTTCACCGGCGAGTGCAAGCTTGACTGACCTGCGCCAACTCGAGTAAGTGTCGGCGCCAGTCAACTCGATGATATGATCAAGTTTTCCCATAGCGGTCTATTTTGGAGGATGATTGAGGAAAAAGAATAGCAGTGAGCGTGTACGATTGGTCTTGGTGAGCTTTAAGTTCGAATCTGTTGTTCCTGCCGTGTTTGCTGAGCCTATGGCTCAGGGCTCATAACCTAAAGGCGTCTAGAACGAGAGAAACGAGCTCAGCGAGTGCAAGACAATGCTACATGTATTAACAGTACCTAGAACGAGAGAAACGAGCTAGGTGTTACATGTGAGTTACAAGAATGATCGAAATACTGAGATACTCACCTCAGCGAGTGCAAGACAATGCTGAGGTGATACGGCGCAGGACGCTCTATGATATACGACTATGGAGGATCAGTGGCTGAGTGTCGAAGGTGATACTGTATAGTACCGTAGCACATGTACCAAGACGATAACGAGTTATGTGCATGTGCGCCAAGAGAAAAAGAACATACTCAAAAAGGTTGTGCAACTACCAATGGTGCAACAACTACCAACAATCCAGAGGGGAGCCAGGCGGATCCAGGCACAAACAGAATTTGGCTAAATTTTCCACGACTTGTCTGTAGCTACAACACACTACGTAGCACTTGTCTAGTTATAGTGCCTATGTCACACACATCACTACAAAGTACGGACAACATGCGAAGCAGCATACTGTCCGTACTTTGTAGTCCTGTTAATCTAATCTTTCTCTGAGCTTCTTAGCATCCGCATCCATGGCTCCTACCACTCGACAGTACTTCTGCAACTGCAGGAGAAAGTGTGGTGGAGTCCCCACCGAGGTCACCAGAAGCGTCTACAGGACACATGAAGATTATCGTATCAAGATGGCGGCACAAAATTTTCGTCAAGATCCTCACCCACCTGCTGCGCAGCCTCATACCGAGCCTACATCACACTCTCGCAGCCCAGAATACATACAGAGCTCACCCCCTCCGGTCCAGGATCGGCGTTTTGAGCCTTATCAGGCTCCTGGGCATTCTCGCACCCCAGAACGCATCCCGAGCCCAAACACATTTGATCCAACAGTGGACGAGTACTATCCTGATGTGAGTTTACATTCTAGACTATATCACGTTCTTCCGTTGACTCCGAGTTCTACAACAGCCGCCTGCAAATAACTTGAGGCAGCCAACTGTTGAAGATGTCAAAGAGGACGGACCTGATAATGTCGTGCCAAGGCCTTTGGACGCAGACGAAGAAGCTCTTCTAGAAGATGTATATTCCAATGTCAAGCAAGAAGATCTTCGCACCTCGCTCTCGTTCATCATTTCCTTACAGAACGCTTCCCTCAACGACGCTGGAACTGGGCTCAGTGAAGATGCGATCAAACGACTTTGTAATCCCCTGCAACAGCAACTCTCACTCAATGATAATAGGGCCCTCCGTCTTGCTATACGGCTCTATCTCGAGCTTAATCATTCGGATGAAGACTACATTAAGGCTTGTGCTGCTCACATGGAGTATGATGGCGTCGAACTTCCCTCACTCCATCAAATCAAGAAAATTGTTGCGGAACTCAGCGGAGTCGAGGAGATGATGCATGACATGTGCATCAACACATGCATTGGTTTTACAGGTCTATTCGGAGATCTTCAGCACTGCCCTGAATGTGGTGAGGCACGCTACGACCAGGAGGTACTAGCTCAAACCAACAGCAAAGTCAAGACCCCTCACAAACAATTTGTCACTGTCCCCGTTGGCCCCCAGATACAGGCGTTATATCGGGATCCACGGAGCGCCCAAGAGATGCGTTATCGCACTGTATGAACTAACGAAATATTCGCAGAACTCGAACACGAGAACGGACACCAACAATACTGGAACGATTTCATAGACGGTAGCGACTACATTCAGGCTGTTGCAGAAGGCAAAATCAAGGACGAGGATACTGTGCCTATGATGTCTGTTGACGGCGCCCAACTTTACAAATCCAAGGCCTCCAACTGCTGGATATTGATATGGGTCGTATTTGATCGTTCCCCGGAAACACGGTACAAAAAGAAGTATGTACTACCTGGTGTCATCATTCCCGGCCCTCGCAAACCAAAAAACCTGGACTCCTTCCTATTCCCTGGATTCCATCACTTAGCAGCGCTTCAAAAGGAAGGCCTCACGGTATGGGATGTGATGCGTGACATGACTTTCATCTCCCATCCGTTTCTAGCACTAGGAACTGCCGATGGCCCTGGACTCGCATACCTCAATGGCCTCGTTGGCCACCATGGCAAGAATGGCTGCCATCTGTACTGTGGCATCAGAGGGCGTCATAAAGCTGGGTGCCCGCACTATTACCCAGCCCACACGAGGCCCCCCGACTATGTTGTTGAAGGTTGTATGCATCCAGACATCAACGTCCGGAACCTTCCCACAAGCTCTCCAGAGATCTACTGGCGAAACCTGGTACACGTTCTTATGTCGCCTAACAAAGCTCAATACAAAAAGCGTCGCTTAGACACCGGTATCTCAAAACCCAGTATATTCCTTGGTTTTTTGGCTGATCACACATTTGGCATACCCAAGTGCTTCAGTTCGGACATTATGCACCTCATTTCCCTCAACATTCCGGATCTCTTGATACCTCTGTGGCGCTTGTCAAGATACTCATCAAGATCAGAATCTGATGGTAGGTCAAAAAATTGTTGCACAGCAGGAGGGAAGTTCATAATGATAGGTGTGTTTTGGTTATCGAAAGGCAGGCTTGGACTTAGAAGATTTCGACACACACAAAACAAAGGTAAACAAATGTGTCGCTCTGCACCACAATGAACAGCCTCGGAGGGCATGCACTTGACAGTGATTCTTACTATACTACTCGTCTCCCGATGCATTGACATGATCACCAACAGTTCTTTCAGCAAGATCCCTACAAGTCTTCCAATGACAAACATGATGCACTCGTCCCTTCACCCAAGTCACACATACGCACTGGATCATTATATGATGACTTGGAAGAATTCTCTCGCAGGGGGAGGTCTACATCACACAAATTCGACAGGTTTTACCCCAGTGTGAGTTCATTGTTCTTCGTCAAGATGAGACATCTAATTAGAAATAATGCAGGATACATCTCACAGTGGAAACTCCTTTGTGGACAGCTCTTCCTCTCTGTCCCGCCATACTTCCAGCATGCATCTGGATTTTTCACACGCATATAGACAGCGGTCGGGTGCCAGTTCCTATGTGCACGAATCCACTGACCATCACGAGATATCTATGCTCAAGAAGGACAAATACGCTCTGGAGCAGAAGGTAGACGAGCTTCAACAGCAGGTTGTGGCCCTCAAGCAGCAGGTTATATCCCTTGAGGGCAAGCAGGAAGTCTCAACGTAAGTTTTTTTTTTTAACCGTTATTCATGTGCTGATTATTTTCTTTAGTTCTATGTATGCGCAACTCCTTGAGCGTATCACCTCACTTGGCAACAATACCCCCACAGCCCCAGATTCATTTAACGAAATGCTCAAGATGGCACGTGAGGCTGATACTTTGATTCCGACGTATCACAAAGAAGATTACGAAGGCGTGTACTATTGGAATAAGGATGAGTGGACAAAAGAATTCCTGGGAGGTTGTGGAGTCCTCAAAGTGAAGCGCGTTGATGGTGCTGGCTCTGCCCTCTATCTTGTTGACGAAGATGGCATTGTTGCATCCGAGGCTGTTCAGCAGAAGATGCGTGACCGACTGCACACTTTATGGTTCACGCTACTCAAACATTGGCGTGCACCCATCTCATGGACGAAGATTGACATCCTTGCCCTTGAATTTGTCTGTCTCTCAATGCGAAATGAATTCATTCACTTCCGTCTTTGTGACTCTGATTGGAAAACTGACCAGCTCACAATCTGACATTACCCGCAATGGACGCATAGGCCGAGAGAACAAGGGGATGCTGGTAAAAGAATGATTAAACAGGAGAATTTTCATGAGCCATCGCTCAGTACAGCACCTGCAAAGCCGAAGCGTCCACAATCCCTTACCATTTCGCCATCCACACGACACCCAAAGAAGAAGAAAGATGACAACTTGCCAAATGTCGAGGCAACGGCCAGTGTTGGATCTACAGTTCTCATAAATGCTCTTGCAAGGCAGGCTAGCCTGAAATACGGGCGTGTTGCGCAGGGTGGGGTTGACCTGCATGATGACTCTGACGGTACACAGCTTTCAGATGCACCTGCTCAGACCAAACAAGCGGTGAAGGTAATGTCAGCTGCTCTCTTTATGATGCTAACTATACTAACTAACATATCCACTGGCAGATTGTTAATCCCTTGTCGGGATTATTCAAACCAAAGGACTTGGAGGGGGCTAACACATTGTCGTCGACAGCTGGACTCATTCCGTCACCTGCCAGCGCTAGTACCACGAGCATGTCATCTCCAACAGCCAAACTCGTTGCAAATATGGCAAGCACTACCATGAATGATGCCATCGATGACGCGATCATTCCTCCAACTGCCAACGGAAAACAGACATTCGTCCAGCTTCTATCGGACTCCTTCATATCAGCCAAGGATGCATCTGCCCGTGCGAGTGTCTTGCCTTCCACCGCCATTGACTCTTCTTCAATCACGAACTTTGATGCAGTAGCTACAAAAGCTACCAAGACCCTGCCGAAGAAGAAGGACCCTCGTGCTGCGAAGGAGGCAAGTGGTAGAGCAACTTCAAAGTAGGTGCCATGTTCTGTTGACCACACGCTCTATTCTGATCATTTCAAATCAGGAGTCTATGCGCTATTATGGAAAGCCGGAGCACCGTGCTCATTTTCCAGAGCACCGTGCTCACGTGCATTGCCTAATAAGGCAAAAAACTTCGATGGGACTCCAGACACGCCTTGGAGCCAACCTGGTATTTGCACCTAGTAAAACAAGTAACTATGAAGTCCACTAACGATATCACCATTCATCCACTGCGCCATCATTATCTGACTTGTCACTTGAAAATTGCCAAATTATCAAGGGTTCAACACCTGCAGAACTGTCATCTAATGGAACATCAGGTTCATCACGCTCGGCTAGAGCATTTAAGTTGTTGATGTGAGAATCACCTTTAGTTTCATTAGTATATAATTGATTAAAGGAAATTTGTGTCGTACCTAAGCCCAATCCTCCACACACACCACCCATGTAGTACGTGCCATCTGGTTCCTCGTTGAAAGGTAAATTGGCATGGCCAGTGATCAATGTCAATGCACCAGTGGCAGCGCCTTCATTTCCTGTCAGTAGTAAGTCGGGCTGTGGGTTCTCTGCAAGCTGTACAGCAGACAGCACATTCCTATATACAGTCCAAACTGATGACCGAGTCACTGCAGGGCGTCCCATTGCATCATAACAATGCTCGATAAAGTTGCCAAGCATAGGTGGGACAAGGTCAAACACTGGATTGGAAGCATTGATATAGACATTGCGAACGCAGTCAATGCCCTCGCGATCTATAGAAACCTAGTTGGCATTAGTTAAGTAAGCCTTTGTATGCGGTCACTTGTGCAAATAAATACCTTGAAGTCCAATGCTCTGAAATCTTCAGGAGAATTGTAGATAAGATTTGGGACGCCATGTGGGAGTATCTAGAGGGATTATACTAAGTGCACATCATCACAAGGTGGAAATAAATTACCTTGTTGCGGTCACGCCGTTTCGTGGTATTGTTCACTCTATCCCTATAAGCATTCAGCTCCTGCTGCAACCAGGGTATAAAAACCCAACGAAAGACCATCCTAGACGAATGACAAGACATTATGAGCACATAAAATGGTAAGACATTATGAGCACATAAAATGGTAAGACAAGCACTACGAACATGTGAAGGGTATTCCCTGAATCATACCAGTCTTCAATGACACCTTCGTCCAGCAAGGTCTCGAAGCCAGGAGTGAACCTGCGCCGGAGTTGTGACCAAGTGATCTCCGGCATCACATTTTTCTTCGTACACATCCAACGATGCTGCAGAGTTCCTTGCAGGGTTGGGTCATAGCGCTGGCGAAGAAGCGTCTGTGCATTTGCAATGCCATAATTTTCGGTACCTAAATCAGATTGAGTGATCAGTGGCATGTCTGGCAGTTGCGTCAGTGAAGTATTTACAAATAATATATTTGCAACTTACGACCAAGTTCTGCGATTGTGTCGAGGTAGTAGCTAAGGATTAACTGCGGATTACGGTTAGAGTGCCATACTCGAATCCACATGATCCGCCCTGAAAATGGTTCAACTCCAGTGTGGAGACCGAGCCCAAACCTCAGCCACTTGTCGTGCTGGTCGACGGCAAAGAGATCATTGACGCCGGCTGCCCAGAAACGCTTCTGTTTCAGTTGCCTCACTTTGCGTTGCCGTACTAATTCAGGCTCATATGCAGCAAAGTACGACATCATGACAGACCTAGTTGTAGTTAGATATAAGTTTGATAACACAATGAATTGGGCAAAGTACTTAGCTACGCTCATGTTCTTTTCATGAAAGAGCAATCCAATCATCTCTCGTGTTCCAGCATGAGGGAACATCTGCCGAAGTTCCATGACGGCCTCGCGGATGGCCTCTATAGTGTGACCCTGCCGACGCGAGCGTTCGAGGCCCATATCCACACGAATTTGGCGAAATTTCATGAGTCTAGGATAGTTATCAGTTTATTCAGTTCGGAACATAAGCAATTAAGTCGTATATGCACCCAATACCATAGTGTTCCATATTGAAATGTTTCTGCAGAGCCTGGACGATCTCTTTGTCGTTGAGACGTGTCTTCCAGTAGCGTAGAATATGAGGTGCAAGTTCATCTAAAGGGGCTAAAATGAAATTCAATAATTCAAAATCAGAGAGGTATTGAAGCAAATGCAGCACACTTACGCATAGGCTTATACTGGTTGGGCATGAGAATGCAGGACAGTGGTCCCAGTGGCAGTTTACGATGTGCGGCAGTTTACGATACTGAAGTTCTATTTATTATCTCCGTAAAGTCACAGTAAAGCCTCCGCTTCAACTTGGATCACACGTGCATCGCCTCTTTCATGCCGCAATCCCCTACCTCACGCCACTTCCATGCCTTTCATTGCTGTTAGATCACCTCTTTCGTATTGTGCAAGCTGCGCTGGTGCCAAACTCATTGTGGTGATACTCAGGTCATTGAACAGTAAGCCTTTTAAAGGTCCTCGGATCACACCTCCTAACTAACTACATACTTCTCCCCTCCCATGTAGATCGCCTCTTTCATGCCGCAAACCTCATGCCACTTTACGCCACTTTCCTTGGTGTTAGAATGGTGCCCTCAATTCATCCTCCCTCCTCCCTCTTTCATGCCGCAATGCAATGGTAAGGCTTTATAAGGCTCTCACAAGGGTGGGTGGTGCTCTGACTTCTTCTCCCATGCAGATCGCCTCTTTCACGGCGCAGACTGGATCGCCTCTTTCATGCTGCAACACCTCCCATGCAGATCGCCTCTTTCATGGCGCAAACCGGATCGCCTCTTTCATGCTGCAACGCCTCCCATGCAAATTGCCTCTTTCATACTGCAACGCCTCCCATGCAGATCGCCTCTTTCATGGCGCAAACCGGATCGCCTCTTTCATGCTGCAAACATTCATTGGTGTTTGAAGGGCACTCTCAATTCATCCTCCCTCCTCCCTCTTTCAATCCTCCCATCGGGCTTCACCACTCCAGCTTCACCACATGCTCACCATCTGGATGCTCTCACTTGCTACTAGGTATGGCCACAGAGGCTCTCACTCATTCTGAGTAACTGACAGTCCAGTAGTTCTTGGCGCTCTGGCGCTCTTACTCGTTCAGTATTTAATCCTGCATTGAAATATAATGTGTCTCACACCTTCATCACATTCATGGCCTCCTACGAACTTGCGTCACAGTTCACTGAAGATGCGTTTGCCAAAGAAGATCTCATTTGTGAACGTTCTGCCTGTGCTGCGAAGATTTTGAAGGGAGATCCATGTTTCTACATTGCAACAATTGTTGTTGGCCAACGAGGGCGCTTTGTCTGTGCGACTTGTCACCGGCACTATCGTGGCAAAGCGGCAACATCAGTGAGGCCCACTGCTCAGCGTCCGAACCCTCAAGTCAATGCTCAAGTTATCCAGCAAAATATTAATGCTGCATGGAGACCGGGTTTGATTGATTTCATACTCGCCTCCATTTTACATTTACTGATGTAGTCTCTCAGCGGTAGCTGGGCAGCCACCATGTGTAGTGGCCACTAGTGCTGGGCCAGATATAGCCATCCCTTCTAGTTGGGCTCAGCCTGGCTACTCAGCGAACCATGCGCAATACGGCACCGAACGGGAACGCTGGGCTAAGCAAGCATATGCTGTACCCCCGGCAGAGACTATTAGCTTAGAAATTACAGCTGTTCGGGAAGGCGGAAATAGGAGGAAGGGCGCTTGTGGGATACCATTTGGAGTACGTAGATGGAATCTGCTCTAACTATTGTGTGCTGACAAGTCGGAATTTCAGAACATATGCGAGGGCAAGAAAGACATCGATGCACGCATTGACGCACCCAGACTCATCACGCTTTCGCTGGATACCGTCTTGCCGAAGATCCAAGCTTTTGCAGCAGGCTTTCCATGGTGCCAGGACCAATTCATCGTTCGGGATGGCGGATGGGTTGATTTATCAACCCATCCGCCACATCAGCCTTATTTTTACTCCCAATGTATGCATGCGACTCGCAAAGGCTCACGAGCTACGACATTCAAGTCAAAACAATTTTTATTGTATGTCGTTGTGCCCATGGCTCAATGGGAGGACTATGAAATGTGGCTTGATAAAGCCGAAGAGGTTTGTATTTTCAATTGTACGATGCCGGCACATACTTACCAAAAAATCTATACCCTTAGGAACGATTCAGCATGCGTTCACGACCCGAGTCACTCTTTCTACCTTCTGTGGCAAGGACTGATGTTCAGGCTGATTCGTCGACTATCTCATCAGTCGAAGCACCATCTGAAGAAGAACCATTCGAAGCGGCACTGTCCAAAGTGCCAGTCAAGCAGGCAGTTTCACCGTGAGATTACGAGTGTCCCATCCTCGCCTCCCCTCAAGAAAGCGGCACCTGCCAAGTTTGCTTTCTGTTCTCCAGATCGAGAACAGCTGCGGGAAGTTTTGCAGTCTAGTGGGACTGCAGACATAGATGTCCAACAAAGTAAGCACGTCCTTTCACTCTTTGTCCTTCTCTGACATCACACGTCCTAGTGCTCACTGTACAGCACAAAAATATCGAATTCTTCCCCATCCCAATGCGCCCTCTATCAGTCATCTTAGAGGACCCACAGCTTCATGCTGCCTTCTGCACAGATACCGAATCGAGTCACAGCAGCCGACTCACTGTTCAGACTTCCACGAACGATATGCTTGGTGTCAGGGGCTTCAAGACGGCCCATCCTGGGTTCTTGACACTTTTATCAGCCCCCGAAATTCCTTTAGGTTCACGCCCACGCCAGAAGGTTGCCGTCAAGCAACCCTTTTACAAGAAGTACCCTCCGGGCACCAGCAAAAACCCGATCAATTTTTCGATCGGACGCTATACAATAAGTGACGAGCTTCCAAAGCTATTCAGAGAGGCAAACGTGTTGTACTGGGCACGCGCCTTGCTAACATTTGCATATGAATACATAGACCATTGTGTTGCTAATTCATCTGAACCTCCCCCCTTTCACATCCCTTGCTTACGCTTTGTTGAGGCCGGTCTCGCATTGTCACATGATCATGCACAACCTGGCAACAAATCAAAGTCAATGACCATGCCTCGGGCTGGGTACCTCATCGAAGAGTTGATCACCGACGATTTCCTCAAATATATCCATAATATGGATTGCAACCCAATGCTTGACCCATACGAGGTTGGCTATGAAATCGCTGCATTTCTAGCTTGCACGCAGCACATACAGTATGCCAAAACCGGCGGTCTCGCTTTTATCTCCGATTACCAAGGTATGTGACATTAACATGCCGCCCTTGTAGGCTGACCGCTTCGCTGCAGGTGGATTCGAGATTTTGTCTGACCCTCAAGTTCTTACACATCCATATGTGATTTTGATTTAACAATGAAATATTACTCATAACTCAATTGGGGACTATAGCCTGGTCAACAATGGGAAGGACGTCTTCGGGGATGGCAACATTGAACGTGCAGTTAGCACGTTCGAGCAGGAGCACAACTGCAATAAATATTGTAAATGGAGTGGGTTTAAGCTAAAAGTTTATGAAGCAGCAAAGAGAGGGGCAGAGGTGGAGACAGATCCTGCGCAAGATGCCTTGGAGTAGTAGAACTTGTTCGAATCTCTTGCTTTGTCGTGACATCATCATAATCTTGGGGCTTGTACATTCGCATTTTGTTTTGACAAGCTTATATCACAGTATTATTTGCACGGTGTTCGAGGTCTCTCAACTACACGTGATCAAAGTCATTGGCAAAACGAGCACAGTGCTCCGGCTTTCCATATGCTATTGATTGGGTTGCCTCCAACGTGGGCGGCACCAACGCGGAATTTGAGAATTACTGGCGAAAGCTCAACAAAGATGAAAAAAAGAAATACCAAGATAGGCTTACACTTGTGAAAACTGTGAGTACATCGAATGTCAACTGCGCAAATCCGCTGACCTTGCCTCCGCAGGCTAGTAAATTCTGTGATATGAGTATTGCTACTAGTAGCACTGCTGCTTGCTTCACTCAAGCTGCGCCGGCTCCCTTTGATGACACTGAGGATGGGGGTGCAGGCCAAAGTACTGGTATATTGCCCCTGCCTTGCTAGTTGGCACACATCGTTGTTTTGCTGTCTGTTGTCGTTCTGGTTGCTTTGCCATGGCCCGTCTCGCTGTCGTACTACGATCCATTCATATCACTGTCGTCTCACGCTACTGCCGTTGTTCCTTCATTCTCTCTGTCCTGCCAGTGTCTGTGAATGCAAATGTTTGACGCCTTCGTTTACTGTATTCAAGTGTCCATGTGTATACAGGCGCATCCAGGTTGTCCTGATTAAGGTAAATTACGTCCAGGTGAATACAGAAAGTGGCTAGAATATCCATGGTCAGCCAGGTTTGACAAGCAGGCTGGATCAGCGTGGCTGAGCCTGTCGTGGGTTCTGACTGGGCTTTAGTGCTCGAGCTTGACAGACGATCAACATACTCACGGACTACTATTACGATAACTTTGCGGGTCACAGAATGTCACACTCACGTGACATCGTATGGTTTCGCATGAGGTCTACCTCCTCCTACTAGCTTATGGGATTGGCGACAGATTCGCGAGCAGCGGTAACGAAGAGATCATCCGCGTGTGGTCAAACGACGGCGAGCTGCTTATTGAGATCAGCGGACATGACAAATGGGTGGCATCATTGTGTTGGTCCAAGGATGACGCACACATCTTCTCTGGTTCATACGATCACACCATCAGAAAATGACAATCGATTGATGGGAAGGAACTCGTCGTTATTCAAGGTCATTCCAACGGCGTCACATCTCTTTGTCTCTCCAGATGGAGCTCACCTTGCCAGCGCATCAATAGACTACTCGGTTCGCATCTGGACCTCAAAAGCAATCAGCAACTCGGAGACCCGCTCTGGCACGACGACCGAGTCTTTGCTATTCCTGTGTCCTTAGATGGACAATGTATTGCGAGTCCCATCTTTGGACCGCATGCACAAATCTATGTGTGGTGTCTGGAGGCAGCAACCGAGCGCGCTTGTGCGGATGGTGTGCGTTTTAACATCACTGGAGTCCTTGTCTTTTCTAAACGATTGTGCGCATCGGTCAGGATGATATACCATCTAACGCGAAGCTCAAGGCAAGCTCAACTTATATTTCTTTTCTTCCATACCTCTCAAACTTATCTGCCAGGGACGTGCAGCTCAATCCAGAGATGTGCGCTAGCTGGTTGCGAATAACCTGATCCTTCGCTCATTCGTCTGATCACTAGCAGATCTCTCTCGCACCTAGACAGCAGAGCAACAATAGAGGTGTAGTAAAATATGTGAGTCCATTTCTATTCTTCCTGGACTCTTGCTAGCCTGACACTGAAGAAGGGTAATGACTTCTGGGGTGATGATACAAATCGCACGCCTCGTCACTCAGCAAACACGTCCTTTCTGCCTCGTCTGCGTGATTTCTTCGGCTTGCTGCGCTCTGGCTCTCAACCTAAAAATGCGCCTCCATCCATTCAACTCCAGTCCCGGCGCTTGAATTTCAGCTGAATTCCTGCAAAATTTGCCAGGCGTCCCGTCAATGTTGCCCCTTGCTGTAAAGAAGATGTGAGCCGCTTGTCATTGCCAGTATTCTGCCCTTGGTGATCTCATTCGAATTATTTTGCAGAGATATGGCATTACTCCTGAGTCTGACGCAGAAGCAGCTGCAGCTGTGCTACGTACGAATAGCAACACTTTCGGTAGCTCACAGGCCCACGGTCAAGCTAGAACGGTGGAACAAGGGTCTCAAAGACAAAGTGCTCGGGGGAACAGGTCTACTCGGGATACAGGAGAACCATCGTATTTGTTAGGGTGCTATGGACTATATCTTGTTCGTCGTCGGCCCAGATTGAACTAGTTCTTCTGTTGGTCTGAGAGGGAAGCTAGTGTATAAGTAGGATCACGGTTCTGTCGAGTAGCTATCTCGATATACATGTCATATCCATATCTCTCACCATAGAGGGTGCGTCATAGTCTGTAAAGCCCACAACATCAAGAGAAAAACATCGAAGCTAGTTTTGTAGAGGACTTCACGATTGACGCGAGATGGGACGACGACGACCAAAGAAAAATGCAGAGAAAAATGCCCAGCAGCTGGCCCCTTCATAGGAAACATCTCCTGTCGCATCACCTGCACCTTGCGTTTCCGTAGGTCCTTGGGACACTTGTGTCCCTGACACAGCCTGAGGTTGACCTGCTTGCGCGGAACCGCCTGATGGATTGCCATTCGCATGTTGCGCGGCTGCAGCTGCAGCTGCCTTTGCGCGGGCCACTTCCTCTGCGCGGGCCACTTCAGCTGCGCTGGGAGGGGAAACATAAATTCTCTGCAAATGTGTTAATTTCCATAATATCAACAAGAGGGATGGAGGCCACTCACCTTTTTCTTGCGACCAGCAGCTACTTCAACCGTAGGTATAGAACTTCCACCTCTTGATAAGTTGAAATTCCACCGTCGAGGCTCGAGAGGTATTGATTGTGACGTGTTTGAAGGTCGAGTGCTGGCACGCAATGAACCGAGCAAACTGCGCCAATGAAGGGCAGACAGTGGGCTCGCGGGAGAAGTTGCAGAACGAGGCGTGGTGTTGGTATCGGCGTCCCAGAAGTCATTTCCCTACATAATGTTAGAATTGCGGAAGAAACACGAAAGAATATACTGACATATTTTGCCAAGCCTCCGGGCCTGTATTTGGGCTGCAGCTCGGAGACCTGACTAGCGTGCAAGATCTAACAAACAAATGGTAAGCAAAGCATGAGGTTCACAACTGACTAACATACAGCATCTCTTGATCGAACTGGACGTCCCTGATAAAGAAGTGAGATATAGCGCGAAAAAGAATCACAGATGACTTGCCTTGAGCTCAGCTTTGCTTGGCCCATCTGCACTCTGAAGGACGACAATTGAGATCCCACTTAGAAAAGATACTGACAAAGAACGAATGCACTGACCATATGCTTGAGTGCTGCATCCAGGCTCCACACATAGATTTTTGCATGCGGTCCAGGGATAGCACTGGCAATATATTGTCCATCGGAGGACATGGCGACAACATCGACTCGGTCATCGTGCCAGAGTGGGTCTCCGACTTGCTGATTGGTTTTGAGATCCCAGATGCGAACCGAGTAGTCAAATGATGCGCTGACGAGATGGGATTCATCGGGAGACAGACAGAGAGATCTGACGGGATAGGAATGACCTCGAATAACGACGAGTTCTTTCCCGTCATTTGATTGCCATTTTCGGATGGTGTGATCGGCCGAGGCAGAGAAGATGTGTTCGCCATCCTTGGACCAACACAACGACATCACCAAGTTGTCATGACCCTTGATCTCGATGAGCAGCTTGCCGTCCTTTGACCACACACGGATTATGTCATCACTACCACCGCTCGCGCATTTGTCGCATTGTGGAGAATATTTGATTGTCCATATCCGTCCATCGCTCTTCTTAATTGGGGACCCAATTTGTCGGCCAGTGCTCGGGTTCCATCGTCGTATGGTGCCGTCTTCTGACCCGCCTGCTACCTCCGCCCCATTCGGTGACCAATCAAGGCAATTCACTCGATCATTATCCCCCTCCCACGGCTGACCTACTAAACTCCCCTCCTTTATGTTCCACAGTCGTACTCTGCCATCTCCGCATACACCTGCGGCCATCAATCCATCCGGAGACACTGCTATTATAATGTGTACAAATCCTGCGTCAATATCGAAAGGCTTTCCCACCGGCTTTCCAGCTCTTGTCCACTGGCAAATTGCACCATTCGAGACACCCAGTATATCGCCACTAGTACTGGTGCCCAAGAAGGCAAGGTTGTCGTTGTACCACGTGCTGCCACATTCGATGATGCACTCTGGCATCAAGCTCCTTGCTGGACGTTCTGGCATTGGTTTCTCCCACGATGTAGTCCGAGTGTTGTGGTTCACGAAGTAGGACCGACCGAGTGGTGAGATGTGCCATTCGCATCCAGGAATGAGATGCCAGGGGTAATCTGTGGTCTGTCATGAGTACCTCTCTTTCATCCCACTTTCGTTGCTCACCTAGTCGCACTCCTGGTAAAGGTCTGTGTGCTGCATATAGGAAGAATGCTTCGTCCCAATATAATGGTTGGTCGTCTCCATTCTTATCCCCTGTCCACCCAGGAGGGAGCGCCTCATTCCCTCCTGCTTAATATTCAGTCGGTCAATTGGTTTCACGACATGCCCACTCACCTTTCCAAAGTGCATCCTGGCGGTGCTGTGCACCATAGCGTGGCGGATACCTTTCGCTCTTCTGGGGAGCAACTGGTCTTGATGAGTCTGACGGCAGTCCCTCTCTCTGTTTCCCTGATGTGCTTGAACCGGCCTTTGCGTGCGACATCGTTGTTGTTTGGGACGTTGGTGATAGTGGAGGTAATGAAGAAGCTGTATTAAACATGTTGTTTGCATGCTGTACTTGCAGACGCCCTGCTTATCGGATAACCTGTGCGGTGAGATGCTGTGATCTTCGGCGTCAGTTCTTAAATAAATAAATCGCTGGCCAGCCCTTAGCGAATCATATTTTGCTCATTGTAAGTATGTTCTCGAGACGCTCGGACCGTTGAAAAGTCACCAGTGCGCCATCTAATAGGTAAAAAAAATGATTGCGGCCATATCATGACAGATATCCAGAACAAGAACACCAAAGGCTACAATCAATGTCGCCCATTCGCACCATCAATATCATCACTCACATATTACATCCGACGTCACAAACCCGCTCTCACACCCAATATCCTCATCCTCAAGCCCATCCAACGCACCCCCTCAAATCCTCCACCTCCTCGATCTCAACCGGGGCGCGCAGACGGCTGACAGTTCGAGTCGAGGTGCAGAAAGCGTATTGCGGTTCCTGCGTGCATGCTCCTCAAACGTATCAATCTATTCCTGGCCGATGAATACTGTGGTTGGAATATAGACATCAGCGCGGCATACTGGGATGCTAGCAGTATACTGTACGATGGACTGGACATTGAGATTTGAGAGCTGATAGTGCGAGCGCGTTTCGAAGTGCTTAACAAACGCATAATACCATTCCGTGAGGCTTGATGTGTCTCGACTCTGGTGGGAAAACAGGAGGTGAATGAACGAGGGTTTCATATCGGTCTCCACTAAGCAGCGATCTTCCGCGATATGTTGGCGATAGAGTGTTCATCACCACACGAGTTGAAATCACGGAGATTATTTGGGACCCTAATCGAGACGCGTCAGAATGGAACACAGAGGGCACAAGACACACGCACATGAGATATCAGTCTAGTGTCTCCCATATCGACACCATATGTAACTAGGTTCAAGGATAATGCATTAAGCCTAGTATCGGATGATGCAAACAATCACCAACGGTGATCCCTTCGTCAAGAATGGAGGAAAATATGTAAGTGAGTGAATGAGCGGGAGCTGACCATGCAGTCGTAGTTTATCGGAATTGTAGGCACTGACGGGCATACCAGGACGTTTCCGCAAATCAATCACAACAGGATAGGAAGCATGCGTCGTCCTTGAGAAAATGGGAAAAAAGAGTGCAGTGGACAAAATCCGCCTGATTTTTGACTTGACCACTCATATAAGACAGACTGTAGACCGGAAGGAAATTCAGAGCATGAGACTCATCTTCGAGAAGATATACGGTGTGAACGCATGACATGGGCTGGAATTTGAAGGTCACGATCCAGCTCAGAATTGACGAAGAGCGGTTGGTTTAGCTGAAAGCTCAGTAGATTCAACCAACTTCGAGTTGGGTCGCATTCTTGAACAGTTCTGTGTAGGCAATCTAATGTGCGTTTGAAGCACAAACGGTAGTGAGGTGAATGACAAGTACGAACAAAGCACAAAGAGCATATCGGGATTCGGATGCGGAAGCTAATATCCGAGGTCAACAAACCAACTTCCTTGAGGAATGCTTCCTCTTCCGCCACATCCTGCTGCACTCACGTTGACTAACGTCTAAATGCATTTAAATTCGTGTCTTCATCTCTGTTATCGTATCCGAAACCATTGCAAGTTCATGCAAGTAATGCCCCAGAGAGACCTCATAAAAATGACGCAGAGGAATTTTGACACGCACGTTCCTTGGTGCTCCCTGGAGTCGATGACAACGGTAAGTAATTACTCCCTCACCGTCCACCCTGTCACCCATCATCCTTCCAGGACAGAAGGTTATTTCTTGCAAACAATATTGTCCTGCTGCCCCTCGCGTCCGCGTATAGGGATCAATTTCAGGCTTGCAGTAGGGTGGCAAAGCACCTTTTCGTTGACTTACCGATGTTGCAAGACTTCGACTTGTGTAGTTTCGAAAACAAGAAGGTCTGCTCTGCCTCTTGATTAGAGGAGTCAAGAATCCATGGCCTGATCTTGCGAAGTGTTGTTGATGAAATCAAATATCAGTGTAAGTACTCACAAGGAAATGCATTGAGAATATTTGTGTTCGCGATGCTTGTCGTTTGTGTCGGTTGCTGGTGAGCCGTCTCTGAAGTCGTGCATTTCCAAGGTGATGAAGTCCACAGCGCACCTGCATCGTGGGCTTGCGAGAAGAATGAACCACTCAATCTTGAATGGATTTCTGAACGCATCGGTGAAAATGTCCACAGTCGCATTGGGTCTTTCCCGGAAGGGAGTTTCTGCTGTGGAAAAACAACTCGAGTGCGCTTTCAAAGCCACACTCGACCAGCATATAAAATTGTCTCGGTAACCTTCGTCCTCTACCTATTGCACTGACTGTCACTGCGAACGCGTGCACATTCAATCACCTCATCACAAGCACGCGACTTCAGCTTCAACGCCTACAGTCTACCATCTACTTCTTAGATCCACATGACGCAACACACTCCTGATATCTCATCAAACAGATCTGAGTCTCCCGAGGCAGCGCAAAACTTGCCAAACGTCGGACTGCATCAATTTCCTGGGCCACCACCCGCACACATTCCAGGCTTCCACTATCCACTGCCTCACGCAACTCCCGGCGCCACTCTTCAAAACGCGCCCGCGAATGCTTTTACAGGAGCTGCGAACATGCATGCACCATTTGTGAATCATCAAGGCCCTGTGTTCGCGACGGGATTTGCTCCACCCGTTACACCTCAAGCACCAGGCAAAAAATGCGCTGCAGGAGTCCTCAACGGTCCCCCCACCAAGCGAGCCAACACAGGCCCCAGCGCAATTCATGCCGATCCGTTGTTTGTGAGTTTTCTCTTAATTTTGTATGGTCGCGTTCTCAAACCTCGGGACAGGCACCCATCTTAGATCAACATGGACAACCAAATGGGAAGTTCAGGTGCCTCAAAGATGGGATGGTGCTTAAGCCCGACAACTATCAGAAGCACCTCAAGACGACCAAGCACCGAGGCAGCAAATTAGAGAAGTACGCATGCCCTGGGTGTTTGAAAACGTGCGTATCCAAATCTCAACACAAGCGTGTCTCATAATTAATATCATTGTGATTAGATACGGGAGACGTGATGCATGCAAACGGCACTACTACGCCAGCGCGTGCGGAAGGTCAAGGGCTGGGCTCCCTGAGCCATCATTCTTAGCTGTTCCAGCCGCTGGGAACTCTAACCTTGTCCCGCCTGTGGTGGTACCCACGATGCACTTTACCTACCATCATCCGTACGCCATGACTGTGCCCCAGCACGCGCAGACGGCACTCCCAGCAGCTGGTGCTGCCCAGCCATGGGGAATGCCCGCTTTCGCGGCTCCTGGCCCCGCACTCCCCCAACCGGCAAATGACACGGTCCCAGAGCCCACCAAAGACGACGAGGAACACAAGGACGCTGAATTTCGAGACAACAATGAGACACGGGGCGCGTACGAGGGCGAGGACGAGGATTAGCCACCTTTGACATCTGCTCATTAATTTCTTGGACTTATTAGCTGCTTTGTAATTCATACATCGTCGTCGTACCTACTACTCACAGAGAATCTTTCTATTCTCCGTAGCATTACTCTTCATTCGTTCATACGATCTGGATTATCGTTGTTGTTTTTTAGCATCATCATCGCCACAACTTGGAGATTCATTATATTACCTTGCAATACATAGGCGAATGTACTAGTAGTATCGTGGCTCTTTCGAGTAGCTATTCTCGATATACATGTCTTGTCTCTCACTATCTAAGATGGCAAATATTTCGTAAAGCTCGCAGCATCAACAGAAAAATATTGAAGCTAGATTAGTAGACAACCTCATGACTGACGCGAGATAGGACGATGACGAAGACCAAAAAATGCAGAGAAAGATGCCCAGCAGCTCACTCCTTCACAGGAAACATCTCCTGTCGCACCACCTGCACCTTGCGTTTCCGTAGGTCCTTGTGACACTTGTGTCCCTGACACAGCCTGAGGTTGACCTACTTGCGCGGAACTGCCTGATGGATTGCCATTCGCATGTTGCGCGGCTGCAGCTGCAGCTGCCTTTGCGCGGGCCACTTCCTCTGCGCGGGCCACTTCAGCTGCACTGGGAGGGGAAACATAAATTCTCTGCAAATGTGTTAATTTTCATAATATCAACAAGAGGGATGGAGGCCACTCACCTTTTTCTTGCGACCAGCAGCTACTTCAACCGTAGGTATAGAACTTCCTCCTCTCGATAAGTTGAAATTCCAACGCCGGGGCTCAAGCGGTATTGATTGTGACGTGTTTGAAGGTCGAGTGCTGGCACGCAATGAACCGAGCAAACTGCGCCAATGAAGGGCAGACAATGGGCTCGCGGGAGAAGCTGCAGAACGAGGCGTGGTGTTGGTATCGGCGTCCCAGAAGTCATTTCCCTACACAATGTTAGAATAGCGGAAGAAACACAAGACTATACTGACATATTTCGCAGAGCCTCCGGGTCTGTGTTTCGGTTGCTGCTTGGAGACCTGACTAGCGTGCAAGATCTAACAAACAAATGGTAAGCAAAGCGTGAGGTTCACAACTGACTAACATACAGCATCTCTTGATCGAACAGGACGTCCCTGATAAAGAACTGAGATACAGCGCAAAAAAGAATCACAGACGACTTGCCTTGAGCTCAGCTGTGCTTGGTCCATCTGCACTCTGAAAGACGACAATTGAAATCCCACTTAGAAAAGATACTGACAAAAAACGAACACACTGACCATATGCTTGAGTGCTGCATCCAGGCTCCACACATAGATTTTTTCATGCGGTCCAGGGATACCACTTGCAATATATTGTCCATCGGAGGACATAGCAACAGCATGGACTTTGTCATCGTGCCAGAGTGGTTCTCCCACTTGCTGATTAGTCTCGAGGTCCCAGATGCGAACCGAGTAATCATATGATGCGCTGACGAGATGGAATTCATCGGGAGACAGGCAGAGAGATCTGACGATGTTGGTATGACCTCGAATAACGACGAGTTCTTTCCCGTCATTTGATTGCCATTTTCGGATGGTGTGATCGAGGGATGCAGAGAAAATGTATTCGCCATCCTTGGACCAACACAACGACGTCACCCCGCCTTCATGTCCCTTGATCTCGATGAGCAGCTTGCCGTCCTTTGACCACACACTGATTATGTTGTCATCACCACCGCTCGCGAATTTGTCGCATTGTGGAGAATATTTGATTGTCCATATCCGTTCATCGCTTTTCTTTATCAGGGGTACAATGTGTCGGCCAGTGCTCGTGTTCCATCGTCGGATAGTGCCGTCTACTGATCCGCCTGCTACCTCCGCTCCATTCGGTGACCAATCGAGGCACTGAACTCGATCATTAATATTTCTCTCCCACGGCGGACCTACTAAACTCCCCTCCTTTATGTTCCACAGTCGTACTCTGCCATCTCCGCATGCACCTGCCGCCATCAATCCGTCTGGAGACACTGTTATTGTGTATACAAATCCTCCGTCAATATCGAAAGGCTTTCCCACCGGCTTTCCAGCTCTTGTCCACTGGCAAATTGCATTATCCGAGACACCTAGTATATCGCCACTGGTGCCCAAGAAGGCAAGGCTGTGGTTGTACCACGAGCTGCCACAATTGATGATGCACTCTGGCATCAAACTCCCTGCTGGACGTTCTGGTCTTGGTTTCTTCCACGATGTGGTCCGATTGTTGTGGTTCACGAAGTACGACCGACCGAGTGGTGAGATGTGCCATTCGCATCCATGAATGAGATCCCAGGAGTGATCTATGGTCTGTCATGAGTGCCTCTCTCTCATCCCACTTTCATTGCTCACCTAGTCGCACTCCTGGTAAAGGTCTGTGTGCTGCATACATGAAGACTGCTCCGTCCCGATATAATGGTAGACCATCTGCTCCCGCCTTATCATACTCAATCCACCCAGGAGGGAGCGCCTCATTCCCTCCTGCTTGATATTCAGTCGGTCAATTGGTTTCACGACATGCCCACTCACCTTCCCAAAGTGCATCCTGGCGGTGCTGTGCACCATAGCGTGGCGGATACTTTTCGCTCTTCTGAGGAGCAACTGGTCTTGATGAGTCTGACGGCAGTCCCTCTCTTTGTTTCGCTGATGTGCTTAAACCGGCCTTTGCTTGCGACATGGTTGTTGTTGGTGATAGTGGAGGTAATGAAGAAGCAGTATTAGACATTGTTTGCATGCTGTACTTGGAGTCATAGGTGACCTGTTACTGTTCTGGAATTGTTCGGTTCCCAAACTCAAGAAGAACAAGGTACGTGCAGGGCAATGCTACTTTTTTATTTTATTTAGACAAGTGATGTGTATTTGTAGCAACTGACAAAATCTACATCAGTAAATGCCAGTTCGCACAGGGTATATTATGAGCAGTTGCAAACCGCTCGTGTGTGTGTGCTTCTTAGAGGTCTTATGTACTCATTCGTAAGCACTCGTTTTTAGTTATTGCTGTTTGCAAAAATATTGGCTCCGACACTATTTCCACAAAAAAACATGCGTGCCACACCCAAAAACATACCGATAACTTTTGATTTGTTTCTCGACAACAAGAAGAGATATCGCTAAGCTGTAAGAGACAAAGTTGGTCAGGGAACCGAGGCCAAGGTGCGTGCAACAAAAACGGGACGATTTGACAAAGTCTGAACCAAGTTGTCAGTTGACCCCCTCCCAACCCTTTTGTGAATTGTTGTGAGCGAAGGGCAGCATATGTGAGCTACTAGAGAGTTTCTAAGTACTCAGTAAAGCATGCAGGAGGTGCTAATAATTTGTATCAAGCTATTTCGATACTTGAGTCTATACTGTCATAATCATACAATAAATAGACTGTAATGATCAGTTAATTGCCATACATGATTCATTGTTATTACCACTTACAAGCCAGTCATGTATGAGGATGAGGATCTCTGAGGATCCCTACCTCTGATGATATATCAGTGATATATCACTCCTATCACCCCCAAAACAGCATGAAAGAGGGGTGATGGGGGGTGATGGGAGTGATATATCACTCGTTGAATGTATTTGGTACCCTTTTGTACCTGTCACATACCTTTGTTCTGCTTCCTCTTGCATCCCTGTGCCTTACTATCCCTTCTATTACCTCCTTTGAAAAGAAGCAGAAGCGGCTATTATTGAATGGGCTAAATATATAACAAGCCACACATCAATGACATCATCCTTACAGTTGGTTTTCACTAAGTCCAAACATCACGTGACATTATCCCAGTTGTTTTCATGAAGTCCAAAACATCACGTGACACTCAGCAACTTCACTGCTTATACCGCCCAGCGTGCACAGTAAAGTCATAATTCACAACACTGCGCATGCTGAATCATGGACAAATTATTTAAAAAACATTTGTTGATTACAAAACAAAACTCTCAACCAATTTTCATTAAGTTCCGCTACAGTCGTACTAGGTTTTTCAGCAAGTTCAACCATCACGTGACAACCCGTGACATACAGAAAATTCAATTCTGAGTCCACCTGCCACACAGGCGGAAACTTTGCAAATTCTATATCACAACACTGCGAGATTATATATTAACAAGACATTTGTATGTAGTATCATTGTATCATTACAGTCTGCAATATGCTATCAAGAACGCCAAAAATAAGGAAAGCTGGGAGGGTAGCAAGGAGAAGTCAGACACGTTGCTTTCTGATGGTTGTCATTGAGTACAGTATACTAATATATCAGTGATATATCACTCACTTTGCGGGCACTCCATGAGTAAGAGGTTTTGACCGCTTCTTTGAGGTTGAATTATCTTTTCCAATGTTCAGGCTGCCGATAGAGTTGGCAACCTGATTACGGGTCGACTCCTTTCGCTCTCGCTTCGATCGTCCAAATGCAAGGGATTCGATTTGTTGAACAGGAGGAGCGTCGATGATAGGAAGTACTGGCTCTGTGAGAGGTGGAGTTAGTTCAATGTCAAGCTCAGGCTGTGTGGGCGCCGTCAAAGTGGGAGATACAGCTGGTATGGGCACCGCGAGGGTGGGAGATATGGCTGGTGTCGACACAGCTGGTGTTTCTGTGAGAGGTTGAGGTAGCTCGACGTCAAGCTGTTTGGGCACCGTGAAGGTGGGTGATGGGGCTGGTGTGGGGGAGGGAGATGCGGATGGAGTAGGCAACGTGACGGTGGGAGATACAGATGGTATGGGTGTGGAAGATACGGATGGTGTGGGCAACGTGATGGTGGGAGATATGGCTGGAGTTGGCACCGTGACAGTGGGAGATATGGCTGGTGTCGATACGGCTGAGTTTGCACCATGACGGTGGGAGATACGGCTGGTGTTGATATGGTTGGTGTCAGTACCGTGAGGGCGGGAGATACAGCTGGTGTGGGCACTGTGAGGGCGGGAGATATGGCTGGTGTGGGAGATACAGCTAGTGCTGATCTGGCAGGTGTCTCTGTGAGAGGACGAGGTAGCTTGACATTCGAATGCGTGAGAGGTGGAGGCGGCTCAATGTCAGGCTGCATGGGCATCGCAAGATCGAGACGTACTGCTGGTGTTTCAAGTACTGTCTGTGTTAGAGGACGAGGTGACTCGATGTTAGGCTGCATGAGAGGTGGAGGAGGCTGGGTGTAAGAAAAAGTAGGAGGTACTGCTGGCATCGGCTTGTTAGA